>JAQFVV010012508.1:2843113-3132922 GCA_028023455.1 Epiperipatus broadwayi | reverse complement strand
TACGTATTGCTTATTTAACACTATTCTCTATTTACAATACTTCATCTTTTTCATTAACAATTATAATGTTTTTTTTATTTCATTATGTAAAATCTGTATAAAATGAATTAAGTTCTGCGCAAAACCATATAATTTCAATGTAGCCATTAATTTTCTTCATTAAATGAGTCAACTGCCCTGAATATAGAGTATAAATCACATATTTGTTTACAATATTTTTTTTACATTTTCTGAAAACAATAAAGTATACCTCTAATTTTTTGTTTGTTTTCTAAAACTGAATTAAATCTGGTGACCAATGTATCAATAAAATTAATGCTTATATATAATCTAAGCTAAATTACAGGTACTTATCATTTATTGGCAGTTTGTTTATACATATAACTTGTTAAAACAGGCAAAACTCACTATACGTATTGCTCACATAGCAAGCTAGAGTAATCAATGGATGTTTGACGTTTTGTACATAAAATCCCCATCTGTTCTCTCATCCAATATCCCCAGACTGGTTTCACGACATGAGCCTTCATCAGTGAGGAGCGCCGGAATTCTGAAATGCTGCACCTAGATCTTAAGATATTGGCCCTCTAGCCGACACCTTTTATCCTCCATAACACTACAAAACTATGGTCTTGAAACTAAAAACACCTTAATGTTTTCAAATCGTCCATTGGCTTATATGGTCCTTGTAGGTCAGACTCAGTTCAATACCGCTACATTTTGGTGTCTTTATTAGTTCTTTAATATCATAGCCACTATCCTATTAGGTAGGATTGGTTTTAATAAAATAGACATCACATATTTATTATTTCTTAATAACGCCTTTTATAACTGTTGTTAAAATCACGTTAAAACTCAGTACTATGTTTTGACACCTGCACACAGCAAGCTGGAGTAATCAATGGATGCCAGAAAGGCTTCTCACTAGTGAAACTACGACAGAAACTAGTCTGGGGATATTGGATGAGTAGGCACTAGATGGGGATTTTATGCACAAGCCTTCTGGCATCCCATTGATTACTCCCAGCTTGCTGTGTGTATCACATTATAGGTTTGCCTGTTTTAACAACGGTTATACGCAAGCATAAGAAGTGGTGGTCATGTGATACATATAACTTGCTGAGTTTTCAGTAGCTTCTGTGTTAACTACATCTATATATAAAATTACAATTGATATTTACATCAGTAATTGAAGACATTATTAAAATATGCAGCTCAGCCTTTTATCTCTATTTAGTTTAGTGATTGAAGAATGGCTTATAGTTGTCTTGAAATTACATATATATATAAATCAGCTCTGTATGTTATTACATCAATAATTGAATGTTTATATATAAGCTAAGATAAGTACAGGTGGATTAATTCTATGTATCGTTTATTGATGATGATTTACTATACCTAGCTCACTAGGGATTTTTCAGTAGCTTTCCATTAAAAGAGATGATAATTAATTTTGTTGAAAAATCAAAGTAACGATGATAAATGCTGAAGAGAAAACAATTTTATTGGTGGATATAAAGAGTTAAATATTATTTAAATAAATGGTGTGACTATAGAAAATTCATATAAATACCGTCAAAATGAAATTGCTTGGATGAATGGGAGAAAAATTGATAAATGAAGCAAAAAGGGGCTGATAAAGGTATGATGTTTTCATATAATAAATATGATGTAGCAAGAATTGTTTAGAAGGAATATGGCACCAGCAGGGTTAATTTATGGTAATGATGTGTTTATGTTTTAGTAAGAGGATATTATATCTCTAACTTTTAGAAAAAGTGCAAAGAGAAGTAGGAAGACATGCATTCGATGCAGATGTGTGAATGGCAGAAGGCAATTCAAGGAGAAATGGGATGGTCAAGTTTTTATATGGGAGACGCAAAAAGGAAATGATCTGTAGATTGCAATTTATAGGTAGTAAGAGACTAGTCAAAATAGTATTTAATTGGATTATAAGTAAAGGACAGGCAACAAGATGGGTAAGAAAGATATTATTGCAAAAGATTTGGATAAAGATTTATGTCAGTATACTTATACAAAAATGTGGGATGATTGTGTTAAGAGAATTAGTAGAGTGTTATAATGACAAAGAATGAGATAGAAGAATAGATGCATTAATAAAAAAAATAGGGAGTTGGAAATGGAGAACTAGTATGGAGAGTAAAAAGAGTATATATATATATATATGTATATATATATATATATATATTATATATATAAACAGAATATGGTTAGGTGCGAGGTTAATTTATGATAATAGCAAGAAAAGTAGTTCGCTGTTTAAGGTTCAAGTAGAATCATTAGCAACAAGGGAATATACACATAAATGGAGAAATGTGGGTGATTTAGTCTGCAAGTTATGTAAGGAAGGCATGGAAAACATTAGACATCTGTTAATTTAATGTAAATGCTTACAAGCAGAAAGGGTACAAATAATGGAAGTTATAGGAGAATAAATATAAACAAAGTGATTATACAGAAAGTGGGTTCTTGGTTTTTATGCTGGGTTTGGAAAAAATAAGGGGAATCTAGATATAAAGGCCATAGTGTGGACAAAGATAATGTTGTGGAAATGGGATGGAGCAGCATAGAGAAGAATATGAGAAAAACTTAGGTTGGGGAATAGAAAGGTAAGGGAAGGTGGCTAACAGGTTTCTTTGGGTATAGTGGCTGAGAGATTCCTGACTCTGATAAAGGTGAATCTATAGTGCATCGTATCACATTACACCTAAATTTAAATTATCACAATTGATATTTACAAAATCCTTAAAAGAATAGAACTTTATTAACAAAAATAAAACCAAATTTTTTTTAATTAATTGAAGCATAATAATATTTCCAAATATTTATAAAGAACTGATGTTACATCAGAAGAAAAAATTATTAAACCAATATACTGAACTTTTATAATTATAATACAGAATGCTATTCATCTTAAGAATGAGGAGGCAAGAATTAGTGTCAACAGATTTACCATCTTTTAATTTAAATCAAATTTAAACTAAGCTTTGCCTACCAATTTTGATAGTACTAATCTCCAAACAGTTTTATATATAGCAACAACCAAGTACCCATACGAGAAAACACATCTAAATTTTATAGGAAATTTAATGGAAAGCACACTTTTTATAAATATCTAAAAAAATATATGCTCCATTTTGGGAGGGTGAAGGCATTAAAAGATTTGTTTCATCACCAAGAAATAACTACTACAATGAAGCTGCATAAAGCTATTTTACCTAATTTATTGTATGGTAGTGAGACTTGGACATCATAAAAATTCCATTTAAGGGATGCTTCATAAAATTTTCAAAATGCAATGGTTCAAGATCATAAAAGAGCCAATCACGCCTTTATATTGTTGAACTTGTTGAATATGATATTGTAAAGTCCACAATCATAAAAATAACACTTTCATTGGAGTAAATCTGCAGTTTTCATGGGACAGTTAGACTCATTTACATTATAAAAAATCAATGCAAAGGTGTTGATTAAAGAAATACATTACTGATTGTTTCCATTGAGATGTGTGCACAGTTACACTCGCAAGCTACAATTGGACATTATGTTGATGTGTTTGAGAAAGAAATGTTTTCTGCTGAAGTATATTGGATGAGCATGCTCTACATGTATATGTATATCTGTGTGTGCTTTTGCAAATTAATATGTACTCTCATTGCAAAATTCATTTTGTGTTCTTTTTCCCCTTAGAGTTGGAATAACCATACTTGTTTATGACTGTCTTTCTATATATATATATTTTTTTTCTTTTTTTTTTCAATTTTTCACATTCTCCTTTCCTTCCTTTTAATTTTTTTCTTTGGCTTTCATTTTTTATACCCCCTATATGTAGAGAGTTACAATGGATATATACAAAAATAACTTCTAATAATAATGGTAATACTCATGTATATACAAACTATATCTTTCTTATTGTATTGCCAAATCCATATAATATTAATATCATGCTTTATTACTTTTTACAATGCTCTTTTACAACCCACTATTGAGAGTTGCGATTGCCCAGCAATCTTCTTCAGAATTGTAACAAACACAATACAAATACATGAATACAAATATACTTGAACATATAATTTTACATTATATATACATATATAAAATAATATTATAGGCTAAAGAACATTAATATGGAATGTTAATATAATGAATAATAATAATGTAAAGTATAAAATATGATTATAATGTTAGAGTTAAATATTAAAAAATTAATGAGAATAAAAAATAAAAAAAATAAAAATAATACATATATATATATTTATGATTATAGGAAGTATTGATTGATAAATATAGAATATAAAATATTAAAATGTATAGTATATAAAAAAGTAATAATTATATAGAGATATAAAGATATATATGAGTATAAAATAGTGATTATAAGATAGAAAATGTGTGTATATATATATAATGTAAAATTATATGTTCATGTATAGTTCTGAAGAAGATCTCTGAGGCAATCGAAATCATCAATAGTGGGTTGTAAAAAAAGCATTGTGAAAAGTAATAAAGAACATAAATGATATTAATATTATCTACAAACTATATAATCATTAAAATCAATCAACACTTAGACAATTCCAATATCAATAATAATCAACAATCTCAACCCGTTGTCAAGGCAACTTCCAATACAATTTTTGTATATATATATGTGGTATGTGATTTCACTATCTATCAAGTATTTCATATATAATCTGGTATTTTACATCCAATTGTTTTTTTTCCTAATCATTTTGTGCTCTTTTTAATGGGGTGATTGATTGTAACAATATATCTTCTTCACATCCACATGATATTCATAGTTGTTTTCATTCTTCAATATTTTATGTTTAGGTAAAGATTAAGATTCCTTGTAATGTGCTATGACTTTGGAAAGCTGTTATGATGTTACATTAATTGCATATTTTCTTTCCTTTATCTATTATCCCAGGTATATGCATATACTACAGTAGTTATAATTGTTTTTTCTTTTGGTATTTCTTTTTTGTTGTCTATTTTAAGTTTATTTAATAATAACTGCTCTACATGGAACAAACCTTCTTAATTATCATCATTTTCTTTATGAGAGTTTGTTTTCTGCAGATGTTTCTTTTTTCAAATCATGAGTTTCAGAATAAAAATCCATGTTTCATTTTTCTACCATGACTGGATGTATATGCTAAGTATTTTTCTGTGAGAGTTATGTAATCTGTAGTTTGGTTTTGATATGGGAAAGTTTTGTCATAAGAATCAACTATATCAATTTTTATTCTTGTTCTGGTTCTACGAAGAATTTAATTGAAGGATATATATTAATGACTTATGCTCAGAATGTTTGTAGTGGCGATACAATAAATGTGTTTTCAACATAGCAAAGCCAACCTTTAATTAGTTAAGAAAGGGTATTTATGATTGTGGTTTCAAGTTTTTCTGTGGATGTGTGGGATGACAGTAAGCCCATAACCATCCTATGATTTTGTTAGAAAATTCAAGGTTGTATTGAAAGTATGTTGTTATGCACAATGTTAATAATTTCATTATACTATTAATAAGAAGTTGTAAGCTATTATCTTCATTTAATTTTTTTTTATAATAGATGTTTTATTATAGAGTATATATAGAGCTCGCAAAATAAGCTCTTAACAAGCTTTGCAAAAATATCCCCAGCCTCAGACCGGTTTCTGCTACTGGCATCCTCAGTGAGGTATTAGGATATTCAAGCATTAGATTAAAAATACCAGGACAAGCCCAACACTTTATTTAATGCATAACTATTAAGTATAAAATCTGAAATGTTCAGACATCCATATGTCTTCCAATCCAGCTATCTAACTTAAATAACCATATGGGACTGAACTAAGTTCAGATACACCATATATTAATAGCTTTAGCAATGAATAAACTTTCACACGAATGCTTTCGAGTATATCAATTCCTTCAATTTTCATTTTTTTGATTAATTCCACAAAGTACTTAGAATCCCTGATAAAGGGCTACGTTTTGTATGCCAAAAGACTAAAAATCTTAAGAACAAATCTTGACAGTTTTTGATAAGGTGAATTTCTAGAAATAACAATAGATATTAATTATGGATTTTAAGTAGACCATAAAGATGAGGGATTTTGATGAAAGATAATGTTAGTTGATCTTTTTCTGAATCAGAGAAATATCTGAGATTTTGTTTCTATAGTCAATATTGGATTTTTGTATTGACCTGTTGTGAGAAGCTCTTGGTTTTTATCATCCGTTATCTTGGTCAGTAGAAAGAATGGTTGTAAATTTCTCAAATTTGAGAGATTTACTAGCTTTCTTTTCACCATAGGACATGTTTGGTTTCAGTTTTTGTGTCTCTCAAGTATTCTTTTTGTTTTCTAGCCTAATTCTGCTTCTTCTTTTAAAAGCAATTTTTAAATGATTTCGTTAGTTCCGCCATTATATCTAATAAAGGGTATTAGATGACGTGATGTCAAAGTTTAGCGTAATATTATTTGTTATAAAATTTAACAAATCGTAATTAGGTGAGTTTAATAACTTCTATGTTATTAATGAATTTTTAGAGAATTGAAAGTTGATTGTTTATTTTTAAAAAAGAAAATTAATGTGTTCGTATTTTCAGGAGAATTATTTGCAGTTATTAGTTTGAAAAAGAAAATTTTTTTTTTTTGGTATATCAGTATTGCTTTGTTAGAAAACTCAATTATCTTGAGAAAAAGCTGAAAACCAAATCCTTTGTGTTTGTAATATGAATATAATCGAAACATTTATGTAAAGACCGCATAGCTAAAAATAGGCAAAAATAATTTGCACAATTTCTTTTACATCAATAAAATATTTTATTACTATTTATATAAAGCAACTATAAATAGATTGAGGTAACCTTAGAATAAGGTCGTAAATGGAAACAATTTTCTGTCAGTGTTTATAAAAATCAAACTTCAAACGAAACGTTAGTTAATTTTATGAATTAGGTACGATCGTTGAGGTTATATGTAAGAAATTAAAATTACGTTTTTGTTTTTTTTTTTGCGAATTACTCAAGCTTAATAAAAAACAAAAAAGCTACTTAATAAATTTTAAGTGAATAAAGACATCCACGGACATTGTGTTCATAGGTATGATACTCTTCCCAAGTCCGCCTCACACTATTGTAGTATTTTTATTCGCCGGCGCATTGATACCAGTCAATACAGATTAACCATGCTTCCCGGCCGATACTTCGACACCTGAAAAAAAAAAAAAATACAAAGTAACCATCACCTAATTAAAAATTACTGATCACCATTGGTTGATTTTCCGGTGGCTATAAACTCATTCAAATATTGATTAAGAAAACTAATAATGATACGAAGATTATCATTCCACTAAGATTTTAAAAAAGCCACATGGCTTTATTATTCTAAGAAGTTCAGCGCCAGAATAACTGCGTCAAACGGCGCAGGGCTTCACTAAGATGACGTAATTTAATTTTCATTTTAGTAAGTGATGTTTGACTATACAGTAGCACTGGTTTTATCAATATCATTACTTAAGATATTCAAATTCATTATTATTAATTTGAAAATTATTGTCTTACATGAACGAAATGACGAGGAATTATTTAGAATATCGTCTTTTCACTTATAAACAACTTTATGTTTAAATGCAAAATTGCTTATTTGCTACATCCAATAAAAGGAATAAACCTTTATCGTGGTATCTCTAAAGCCATATTTAACACAGAGGCAAAACTCTTCATACAGTAGCGCCACTCAGTGCAAGCCAGGGTAATCAATGGATGCAGAAAGATTTGTGCATAAAATCCCTATCTAGTGCTTTAATGATCCAAAGACACCAAAAAATATGGATGTTGAACTGAGTTCAGATCTATATAACTATACAAGCTAATGAACTTGAATTGAAAACATTATTGTGTTTTCATTTTGGACTCAAAGCTTTATAGTTAGCTAATAATGTAAAAGATGGCTGCTGGAGGGTTGCATTAGATTCTAAGATTTAGGTGCAGTGCTCTCAGATCCAAGACTCCTCACTGATGAAACAAAAAGGATATAATTATCTTGGGGAATAACTTATAAATCTGTTGTTACTAATATTTACATTTTCGCTTTTACTCATTTGATGTGATTTTGTCATTTAGATTTGTTGCCTATAACTTAGTCAACAACTACATTTACAACATGAAAATTTTAGAAGTAGAGATATCTCCAAATGATATACTCAAATAAGGTGCAGAATCTCAAAGAGCAGGGATGGACAATTGTTTTGGCTGGGGGGCTGCAGAGGTTGGCAGAGGGCTGCATCGAGGGCCACTTTGTGGAAGCGAAGGTTAGCAGAGGGCCACACCCTTTTTAATGATTAGCAAAAAAATATTTGTTTGTCCATTCTTCATTAAACACACAACATTCATCACCGATTTTACATTTTTTCGGAGGGTTCATGGTTTCACTAAAGTTGGAAATGTATATATTTGCTAATGCAAAGACAAAATTGAAATTAACCAGATCAACTGAAAAAGCACTGCACATCGTATCTATACTGTGCATGCATATTGACGTGGCCATCCTAGTGGAAAATACAGGACAAATCTTCGGTCGCATATGGGAAGGAAATCTCAGTTCAGGGTGGATTTTTCTGATTGTCTTGGTGGGTCGCATAAAAATTCTTAGCAGGCCACATGTGGCCCTTCGGTCGCTATTTGCCCACTCCTGTCAAAGAGTAACATTTAATAGCTACAATGAAAAAAAAAACGGATTCTACTCTTGCCTGCAAACAAAGTTCTTATTTGGAAGCTAATCTAGACAATTTCAACTATGAGAATAAAATTTAATTCATAGTAAATGTTAACAGTACTTGATTAGATTTGGATTACATTCACATTCAAATACAGAGTAACTAAATACTTATCTTTGCAACATTGGGGAAGATTTAATTATTCATTAATATGTAATATAAAAATTTTATATTGCAAAATATGTCAACATATTCAGAGAGAAGGCATCTTCAAATGTTGTACATAAATAATTGTTATGCTATCAAAGTAGCCAAAGTTTTTATGTAGAAGTCTTTATATGTTTTTAAAAACAATATTTAGAGATAGCTTTAGCCTGAATATATATATATACGAATGATTAGTGATGCAAAATAGAACTGAACAACTAAAATTAATTTTTAATAACGAACAATTTTATTAACAATAATTGTTGATAAATCCTTCCAATAGAGTTCATCATTTGTATCAAATAAAAGCTCATTTCAGTTCATCTTGTGTGAAGAAGTCAAAAAGCTTTTTTATCAAGTATATGTATACATAGGTTTTATCCTATATTCAGATGTGGTTTATTCAGATATGCATTTAAACATTTATAAATCACCATCATTTAATTATTCTAATATATAGTACTTCCAGGTTTATAGATATTTATTATTCAGTCAAACATAGATGTATATTTTTACATCGATTTTATCATTTTATCCAGATGTGGACTATTCAGGTAAGCATTTAAACATTTATAAATCGTCATCATTTAATTATTCTAATATATAACAATTTCATGTTTGTAGATAATTATTATTCAATCAAACACAGACGTATATATTACACATAAGTTTGTTATCAGTCATTCTATATTTGTAGAACATTTATAATTTTGAACATATAACACAATTAATGTTTTCATATTATTTCATTAATTTTCTATTGTTAACTTATTATAGAATTAATAATTGATAGGTGAAACATTATTACTATTATAGAATTAATAATTGAATTATTTTCTAATACTTACCTTTTAACTAAGGTCTTCATTTATTGCTGTTTTTCAAAATAATGGGTGGGGGGGTCTTGAATTTGAACAGCACTAAAGGCTTGGACAGGCACTAGAGGCTTACTTCATGGTAGTGGATAGAGAGAAAACAGGCTAACCGCCCATATTATATTGATTCTTCAAGGAGCTGCTTGATGGTTCAATTCACTTTTCTAATAATCTCAAAATTTTTTAATAAAAAATTGTTGTCTTTTGTGATTTTTAAGTATAGAATAATAATTTAACAATCATCTCTCTCAAAAATAAAATTATCTTTTTTTTAAATCTGAATTCTCCAACCTATTTATACTTTTGTCTCTATCAGAATGGATTCACCTGATGTGCTGCTGAATCCAATTGGTTTTTGGTGTATTTTCATCCATGTTCGTGCCATTAATCCCAGTTCATTTGGCTATTCTATTTTGGCGGGATCAGACTGTTTTTACTTATCTGGCTAGGTGTTTTCAAATTTTTAATTAATTTTCTCATGGTAAAGAAATGCTTTTAATTATTGTTAAATTATTGCCATTCTGCAGTACAAATTATTCTTCTGAAGTATAGAATGAGCTGAAAGCAGTAAAGAGATTTTTATCTAAATGATTTTTAATTTATTAATTTTAATAAATAAACACCTTCAAACAGATACGCTTTAAAAATGCTTAAGTGACAGCCAATCAGATGGAATAATGGCATCACATCTGATTGGCTGTCACTTAAGCATTTTTAAAGCGTATCTGTTTGAAGGTGTTTAGCTTTCACGTTATTATATTATCTGTTTACGCTTAAATTTAATATATTTAATTTTAATAAAGAAAGATTTATTACTTTCTTTAATTGCAAATATAAATGTATTTGCTTGTCTTTTTTTTTTCATTTTAAAAAATTTGATTTTCTTTAAAATATTTAGTATAATTAGTCTTTTTTTTATTTTTGACATATTGCTAGTCTGATTTAAATTTAACCTGTCATTTTAATTTGGGAGGCGGGGATCTTTTAAATATATCTGTTTCAATATATATATAAGAAATTGCCTTGACGACAGTTTGAAATTGTTGATTAAACCCATTTACCCTGAGCATTATTACATTTAGTATTGAAGCTGTGCATATATATATATGCTGGCTTCGCCATTCACTGTGGACTAACTAAGACCCTAAGTCCAACCACAGTGAATGTATGTTTCTTTTTCAAACTAAATTTATCGTTTTCTCAAATAGTTGCCTAAATTAAAAGATTTAATAAAATAAAATATAGAAAATTAAAATTATAATTGCAATTATTTTTAAAATATATTTGGTAGAATTCGATGAATTTCTTAATTAAATAGAATCCATTAAGAAAAGGAATTTAATTAGTAAAACATTTTCTGAATTAGATAAAAATAGATAACAGGAAAAATTTGAAACAACAGGCATGATTCGCTACTAATTAGCAGATTAAAAACATAATGGAAAAAGGGTATAAATAAAGAACTTTTCTTTTGTTCTTGGTGTTATGCTTGCTGGTAACCTGTGCTGAAGGTCAGAGAGAAATCTTAAGAATTTTGTTGGAAGAAATTTTGCTGAAAGATTGGACAATATAGCGAACTTTTGCTTGCTGTACTTACTTCAAGCTGCACTCTATTCTTTCAGCATACAAATAAAAGAATCCAGAAATGTGTTGCTCTGCAAAAATGCAGGGGTAATTTCTTTGCCTTCGCTCTCTTGAGCTGTTCCTGATGCAGGAGTCGTAATCATGTAAGCCAGCCAGAGAACAAAAGTATCTGCCCTGTATCCGTGAAAATCTGCCCTCAAAAACATGGAAAAACAAATTTGAAAAACTGAGAAGACCTGTGGGGAAACATCAAATGAACTCACTTTGACCCACCCATCTAGTTACCGGTAACGTTCCCATAAATTATTAAAATATCTTTGTAATTTGCAATTTCAATGTATATTTATGCTTTTCTATATATATGTTTTTTTAAATCTATGTGTTCGAATCTTGTGAAATCATATTTCATTAATTGCTTTCTTTTCTTTTTTTTTTTATATCATAATGGGAGGGGTTATTATATATAATGGCGGCCATAGTTCTTATTAATTTAATTGAAAAATACTTCGTTTAACTTTCCGCCATTATACTCCCGTAATTAAGTTATTTATTTTATATAAATATTTATTTAGAAAGAAAAGGAAGAAAATCATAGAAAGTGCAAAACTCTAATTTAAAATCAAGATTTAAATTGCTAAATATGCTATTATAAAACTTTCCAAACTTTAACTTAGTTTTTTTTTTGTATATATATATAAAAGAAAGATCCTTATCAAATGCCATTATATTTTAGTCAATGAAGGGTTACAAATTTAAAGTTATATTTTAAAGAACGTGAAATAAAACGTTTGCATTTATATTTTAATAATAAGAGAGAATATGTTTTAACAATATAATATGTATTAAGAATTATTAAATCACATTGGCCCTTTGGTGTTGGTTAAACTTCAACTAAATCAATAAAATATCCGCCCTCTTGTTTAGTGATCTGAATTTTATAAAAAGGAAAGTTACTATTTTCTGCAGATTTTCAGTGATAGTTGAGCGTTCGTAATATATATATATATATGTTTTGCAGAGGGTTTCTTTTTAAATTTAAAGGTCGTTGACCATATTTATATGATATCATGCCTCGGGGGATCTACTGGGCCGCTCTGCATAAATTACAGTGCTTCTTTTTGCCAAGTTCACTTAGGTTAACATACCTACATTTAGATCTTCCTAAAATAAATAAAATGTTCTGATCTCATGTTGATTTCAGTCCCTTCAATGTATGTAACTGGACATAAGCAATAAAACTCCGATCCTGAATCCGGGTCACACGTTTAGCGAATGGGTTCCATTTTTCTCTCTAACCTAGCTTAGAGATGGAGAGCTATCCAGACTTGTGTTAACCTCTTGGTAACTGTTATGTCTAGAGCCTCACAGCCCACTATATGCTATCGCCTGTGTGCATGGTCTTATATATTTATATTTATTAGGAAATCTTTCTCAAAATATCATCGAAATGTTTCAATTATAGCTGGAAATTCCTGTTGGGGTCACTTTATCATTCTTCTTAAATCATAAGTAGGGCGGTGATTTAAACCTGTCCAAAGTGTTTAGTTGAGTTTGACCACCTATTTATTTCTATGTTCTCCAACCACAGAGTTAATGAATCATCTCTCTCTCTCTTGATTTCTTTTACGTAACACTTCCATTGGCTGGAATATTTTAAAGAAAGAAATGATAATGTAAAATTTTGTCTGTTCTTATCATTACGAACAATGGATCTTTTCAAATATGTCTATCCGGTTGCAGTGAAAATAGCCTGTGACACTATTAATAAAACATTGTATGAATTCTTTTAATGTAAATAATAAAAGTTTGTGTTATCTTTCATTCACTATAAATAAAACCACTTAGTATTGTTTTTCTTTTGTGACATACATATGTACATCTGATCATTATATATGTAAAAATTCCTTTTCGTGATCTCTTCTCTCCCTGACCACCAGGCATATATTAAGATTAAATTCTAGTGAGGTTTGGGGAGTAAGTCACTTAGTAGCAATCTAGAGGATTAGGTGAGGTTCGAACCTCCTCTATCTGCATCTCTAGGTTAGGTTAAAGCAGCTCTACTTTTCTTACCGTTACAGTATATATATATATATATATATATATATATATATATATATATATATATATATATATTGTGCCATTACAATTTAGTCACTAGATAAATTTATAGTAATGTGCATGTAGAAAAGGTAAACCAAAAATCATCATCACAATTTTATATAACCATAAAAGAAGCTGTAGGGCATCCAAGTTCAAACCCTACCAGATCAAAATTTCAAAAGCTTTAAACAGAAAGAGAGTGGGACAACAATTATATGCTTTATTTGTTTGTGTGTTGATAGAAAGGTAATACACACATTTAAACTATTTAATATTTAAATTTTCTGTTAAAAAGCAAAGTTATAATGCATACATATAGGCAATGTATGTGTAAATTATTTAATTGTTTTATATTTCAAATATTCAACATTTTAACTTTCTTTAAAACTAAGCTATGCTTGATCAATTCTAACATTTTATTCTATACTTTTATTTTGCTTTTCTTTAATTATAAGTGGGATTTAAAAGTTACAGACTTAATTAAATAATTGGGTTATAATTACTAAGCTAGCAATCATATTATTTAAGGTTAGTTTATGAATGATTTGAAAGAATGAAGGATGTGTGTACATTACATACAGAAATTTACATTTCCTAAATATTGAAAGAAAAGGAAGGATTAAATCTGTCAAATTATTTTTTTTGTACAATTTTTTGTTAAAAGAGGAAATCTGTTTAATCAGATATCGATCTTTGTAGCAATTTTTTTTTGTAAATAATTGTTTTTCACTTTGGAAGCTTATAATGGGTCAGAACTCTAATTTTGAAATTGTCTTATCTCAAGATCTAAAGAAGGAAGCTCAAAGATTTGAAGTGTTACCTGGATGTTAAAAGAAAAAAAAAAGAAAAGAAAGGAAATAAGGATTGAGTCTATTTTTTTTTTAAACAAAAGTGTCTGGAAAAAGGATTAAACTTTTCAGTTGAAAAATAATTTAGTTGAAAATAAATTAGAGATCTAATTAAAACAAATTTGTCCAAAAATAGCAAGTGATGCTATCTCTGATTGGTTAAGTTAGCTAAAAATTGGATATAAAAAGCTGTCTTGAATTATTATTAGGATTATTGTTTATGATTCAGATTATTAAACTATCCAATTGAATGCTGAAAATATAAGAAATGTCTGGCTAGAAAAATTATATGTATGTCCCATCGGTTCCGGACCATCTGGGGAAGCTGCACATCACATAGGAAAGAAAAGATGTGTCTAAAATAATATTCTACACCTTTCAACTGACCAGAGAAATAAGATGTTTTTAATAGAAGGAAGAAAGCATTCACCTGCATTCAAAGAAGATGAATTAATCTACTGATAAATATTAATCATCAAGTCCAATTAATTGTTACAACAACTGATTTTAAACTCAAGAAAATTTATAAATGTGAAAACAACTGCTGTATTTCATCCACATGCTTGACAGGAAGAGAAGAAAAATTAATATAATGATTTCCAAATTGTCCACTAAAGCAAATAACCTCAATAGAGTCATCATCATCAAATAGTTATACACCTCAAGAAAGAGATTGTTCCCACATAAAACGGAAATAGTAGCTGCAGAAATATAGACATTATACAAGACAAGTTTGAACCCTTGGAAATTCGCCACAAACAAAAGATCGGTAATATGACTTTTTATATCTATTTTCTTTATGATATCAGTCTTAATAAACATTTTAGCAATAAAGTGGTATATTTTATTTAAAGAACCTTTAAAGACTATTCAGATCGATTAAAACAAGAATGTCTTACTAAAAATAACTTTGAGCTTCATAAATTATCTTGAATGTATGAAAATTATTTGTTTATTAATTTTACAGTTATGAAAAATATTAATGTGTAAAACAATTTTTTTTATGGTATTATGATTTTAGTTTTAACTAATATATTATTATTATTTTGGTTTTGAATAATATTTTGTT
Source organism: Epiperipatus broadwayi (assembly GCA_028023455.1). Classification (NCBI taxonomy): domain Eukaryota; kingdom Metazoa; phylum Onychophora; class Udeonychophora; order Euonychophora; family Peripatidae; genus Epiperipatus; species Epiperipatus broadwayi. The sequence continues at coordinate 3,117,512 of JAQFVV010012508.1, read as the reverse complement.
ATTATGGGATAAAACACGCACATACATAATGGTATTTTTATATGTGTATAATTGCGACTGAATGTGAAATAATGAGTAGTATTAGAATATTAGATTATTTTGTTTCAAGTTAAGTATAGATTTCAGCGCTTGGAAGGGAGGGGGAGATAATGATTTAAAACTCTTTTCTAAAACTTGCTCTTTCAATTCTACTAACATTTTTTTTTACATTCTATTTACATGTTGGATTTTTAAAGTATGTGTGCTAATGAGCAGATAATATTTTTTTTTCTTGAAATACTTTTCTCATGGAGTGAAAATCATGGTCAATGTGACGTCCAACTTAATACAAAATACATTTGAAGGGAAAGGGGGAAGAACTTAAAATTAATCTGAGGATTGTTATATAACCAATTATTATTATTATTATTCATGTCAATTTTCATATTATCTAGAAATTTTTATGTATATGTTAGAAATGTAGTAATAAATATTAGTTTGTTTTATTAAACGAGGCGTATATATTTCATTAAGTGTAGTCTTGGTTAAGTGTGATTATTCATCATCATCAATGGTTGAATATTAGTTATTTAAGATATAAGTAAATATGCTAAAATTAAGCAATAATTATGAATTTCTTTATAAAAATTAGTTTTATGTTTAGGCTTAGTCCTAGAGCTGTAGTTGAAACCCTTGTCATTATTGTTATTATTATCATCATCATCATCGTCATCAACGTTTTAATTAATGAGCTGTTTAACTGTTTAAAGGCCATAAATAAATATTGATTTTATAATATTTAGTGATTTCTTAGTATTATTATAACCACATCCCATCATCTATTTCATGCAAGGATGAGTGAATTGCCATCCTAAATTAGTTGTATATAATCTGAGCTAGTGAACTTATAAAAATATTGAAACACATTTGTTATGTTAAGATCTGAGAAATGATTTATGTTCAATGAACTCCACTGTGGTTTAAAGATGTTTTACTTTTACCTAACTATTAGTGCTTATAGTGATATGGCTCAAAAAGCAAAATCTCTCATTTTTATTAGAAATAAAGTACCAAAAAGGGATCAAACCCAGTACATGTGAAAGGTTATTAGATATAACCGTGTCTAGATTCAGATAATCTAGTGGCGCCCTGCTAGACCATATTCACTTAGTATTTGTTTAAACATGCACTTAACATCAAACCAAGAAATGAAAGTGGATAAGATTACTGTCTGTATACCTGAGCTATATTTTATTGAATTACTAGTGTACTCACCTCACGTGATTTCCATATACCTGAGTTATAATAATTTGCTCATAATTTGCTTATAATTATTGATATTTGGATCTTGAGAAATTCAAGTTATTTTAGATATTATAATTCTTGATATTTGGACTCCTTTACTCAGATATAATAATATCTTTTGATCATCATTTAATTTTTGAATTTATGATTATTTCTTATATATTGTAGACAACTCAGGTATGGTAATATCTTTTTTTGAACTCTTTAATTATGTTACAATATATATATATATATATATATATATATATATATATATATATATATATATATATATATATATATAATTTTAATACTACTTAAAGAACTAAATCTCTCCAATAGTCCCTCATAAAGAAACAGATATATTTAAAAGATCCCCCTTCCAAATTAAAATGATAGGTTTGAACTTCAGGCTGTAAGTATGACAGATAGATACATTATTTTTATACTACAAAGTCATTATCTAAAAAATATAATAGAATTCTTTAAATTAAATGCTAAGATGAAGTCATGCATGTATATAGGTTTGGGTCTTATGAATTCATAAATACTTTCTAGTATGCGGGCAGAAAAACAAACTGTTACCAAATGAGGTCATTTGGATGCAGATTTGAAAAAGTACTTTTTTTGAATCAAACAAAGTGTGATAGCTTGAAACCAGATCTTTTTTGCAATAACAGAAAAAATTGCAAATATCTTTAAAAATAATATCTGTTACTCCCAAAAAATCTGAACAATTTAATCAACTTGTCTTTTGTCAATTGTTTCTTACAATAATATCAAAATACACACACATATCATTATTTAAATATTAAATTTTTTTCTAAAAATAACTGGAGAAACCAGGCAACATGAAAACTACAATGAAATGATGACTGGTCATCAACATTGATAGTTCATCACATTCTTTAACATTTTTATGGTATCAATTTAGTATGTGCTCTCTACCATTTTGAACACCAGGGGAAGACCCAAAACTACTGCTAACCTAACAAGTGATAAAGGATGTAAGATAATACCATCTCCCAATTGATAACAAGTATTCCAGATGTTTAATTGATTGTGCTAGTATTTTATGGTCATTTTCTAATTACTAATATTTCTGATATTTGATTTCGAGAGTTATTTGATTTTTTAGTCATGTGATTTTGTTTATTTCTGGGAAAGTTTTTTTTTTAATGAAAATTGCAACTTTTTAATTGTATTCAATAAAATATCTGGAACATTGGTGGAAACATCCTTTATCACTTAGTTGTGTCAGCAATGGTTTTGGTGCTCCTGGAAATGGCAGAGAGCACATACTAAATTACCACCCATATTATTACAGCCATACTTGAAGCTACATAATTAATTTTAATGAGTTTTATATATACATCACATATTTACTATAAAATAAATGATTCCTAAAATTAGTTTTTTTAAAAAAGAAAATAAACAGCTGTAATTTGCATTGTCAGAGTTAAATATAAAAACACCAGACGATTTTATATTTATTTTTTTATATATTAAATTAATTTTTCATAAAAGTAAGCTAAATATAGAATAATTACTGAAAAAAAACAATAAACAAATCCAGTAACTTTTTTTTAATGAATAAATAATTTATATATGTCTTCAGCAGTGAAAAAAAAAGTACATGCAAAGATCATTGATATGCCATTACAGACGGGGATATGTATGCATAAAACATAGTCAAACTGAAGATATTCTGTGTTCATTTTATTAATGATTTGAGACCAATTGTGTAAAATATGATATTATAAAAGTCTCTCATGCAAAATTAAATGTTTAATCCAAAGATAGGTTGTTGTTTTTATAAGTAAAAAAAATAGTTTCAAAGGTCACTTTGGGTTTTTTATTTTTGAAATTTACAGACACTATATTGCAGATGAAATATCACGATTGAGAACACAAATTTTAATTCTAAGATTTATTCAAAACAATATCTTCTCCAGTTAACAGCCTATGATAATCTACATATCATTCACACAAATTATAGCTCCACAGTCAATATTATTCTGAGAAATGAGAATCAGAATACTGCTATCAAGAGTATATTGTTGTATTAGTAATGCAACTTGAGAGCCTGCTATCAGAGTTTTAAACAGATTAACTGACATGTAATAGTTCTAAAGGTATCTATTGAGTAATCATATTTATGAAAGTGGACAAAAGTCATTTCTCAATAATCTGTGATCAGTTCTAGTGAACAGTTATATCATATTATTAAACTCTGATTTATATGCTATTGGGTTATTAAAAGGGTGATTAACATCTTTTAATTTGCCTTAAAGCTTGCCATGAATTTCATTATCAACAAAAGTACTGTTGGCAGAGACACACACACTAGCTCATAATCCAAAACATCTACAGAAGTTGTGTTAACCTTTTTGCATAATTTTTATTTGATAATAAGCCAAAATAGTGAGTGTGTTGTAATCCATAAATCTATCTCATAGATGTGGCTGATGAAAATTAAAAGGAAATGTCAAAAGATGTAAATTATTTTTTTTGTCATCTAAAGTTATAATTGAAACATCTTAGAAATATTTCAAAGCATCTCCCATGACTTCAATAGCATTAAACCTCTAAACATCACATGATCACCATTTCTGCGTGGCACTAATGTATGGAGAATTTTGCCTGCTTCAATAGCCTTGTAAGTGGACATTTTTTAAAACGTAAATAATGTGAGCCTCCAGTTTGCGATAAATACATCCATATGCCAATGACCTTGTTTGAATCCAGATCCTAAACTTCAATGAGTTCAGTTTTTTTCTAGAACAGAAATCCCAACTAATCAAGATAACTGTGCAATATTAGTTAACAAATGGGTTCCTACTTATCCTTAGCTAGAGAGTAGAATAAAAATGAATAAGTGCTATAACTTGTATCATCTGACAATTGGCAGGGCTGCCGAGTATAGGTTTCTTGCTCATTATTCTTCTATGAGAGTTTATTTAAATCCTCTTTTATTCTATAAAATTAAAAGTTAATTTGAAATCAGTTCAATATATTTCCCCTAAAATTTAAAATATGATAAAAACTATTGTCCTAGTGAGTGTTGCTCAAGTGACCAATAAGCTCCATAGGTGGTGAAAAGTGGAATGATATTCAAATATGTTGGCCAATTATGAATAATAAATATACAACATATGATCACTATCTTACACCAGGGGTGGCCAACTTTTGTGTACATAAAATCTACTTCTTATTTTAAAAATGTGTTACGGTTGACTTGTTGTTATAGGTGTAGTCTAAGTGGAGGGAGGTATGAAATATATACTATTTTTATATATCTACCTAGTAAAAAATAATTATTTAACAGGCCAAAAAACTCATGTCTGGAGGAATTAAAGCAACATGAATAATTATTAACAATATTTATTAATTCAAATTTGCTACATTAAATCAAGATTAAAAATATTGTTTTCAATAATATCTGAAATTGAAAAAAAATTTAGAACAAAAACAAAAAAACTTGAAAATCTTGACTTAATTTGTTTCACTCATCACCTGACAGCTTTTGCCAGATTGGCCTCACAATCGACCAAAAATGGCTTTGCGATTGACCGGTGGATCACAATCGACTTGTTGGACCCCCCTACCTTACACAATAGATTGTTGGTCATTGAAAGGCTGAACTCTGATTTCAGTATAAACAGTTTTTTCTTTCTTTGTTTTTAAATTCTTCAGTCACTTGAGTTATTTAGGCTTTGGCCATCATGAGCCTTTAATGTCATTGGACATTTCCTTATAATAATTTTGACAAATGAGATTGTGTTTTTATACAACAATATTTTCATCCTTTAACTATATGTATAGCATTTCTAACTCCAATTCTCTTTATCTATGTTTTAAATCTTAAACCTTTAAGAATTAAAAAAGATATGATGGAGATAGGGTTGATAGATTGGCCATCGCCAACAGCAATCTTGGCTCAAGTCAGTGTTATCATGAATGAGTCTGTTGTAACTGAATGTGGCAGAAGTTCTCCACAATCAAAGAAATTGTATATTTATATAGCTCTATTTAGAAAATTTCCTGCCTTTCACAAAAATGGAAAGAGCCTAGAAAATCTATAAATATGGCCTAAGGTTCTCAAGCTTAGTGAATTAATCACAACAATAGCAGCAGCAACAACAATAATAATAACAATAATAATATACAGAGGCTAAACTCTCCATACAGTAGCACCACTCAGTGCAAGCCACAGTAATCAATGGATGCAAGAAGATTTGGACAAAAAAACCCTATCTAGTGTCTACTCATCCAATATCCCCAGACTAGTTTCTGACTTGTGGCCTTCATCAGTGAGGAGCACTAGATAGGAATTTTATCCACAAACCTTTTTGCATCCATTGATTACCCTGGCTTACACTGAGTGAGTTTAGTCTCTGTGTAAACAGCTTGTGTAAGTAGAAAGAATGGTGATCATGTGATATTTAGTGTTTTAATAATAATAATATCATCATCATCAGCAGCAGTGTAGTAAAACAGAAGATGGTGATAATAATCTGTTTTCTTAAATCTACATGGGTAGAATATGCAAACATTATACAAAGTTTTTAAGATCAACAGAGGACTTTATTTGTGGCTAAAAAGCTATCAAAATTATATAGCTGCTCTTAACAAGTTATTTTTAGAGGAAAGAAGATTAATAGAACAGGGGGATTGCTACATTCTTCTTTTTGGAAGGGCAGAACAGTCAGTGAGAAAAGAATGCATAGTGTTGAATTACTGGAAGTCTAACTTACTATCTTTTATTGTTGGGAGTTTATTGTTGTGTCAATGAAAGGGTAAAGGTATTAAAATCTGCCTAAGAGAATGTTACTAGTGATCATTTTATTAGTGCCTATACTTAAAATTTAGATTCATAGAATTTGGAGAAAAAAATCTTTTATTCATTGATGGATAGTATTATCTATATTGTAATGCTACTGAGCATTCATTAAAATTGTGTTTACAATTATTAAAAATAAAAAATCTCAAAAATAATGCGGAAGTTTAAAATTGATAATGAATAATAAAATCAATAAGTTGCCATAAATAATTGAATTATAAACAAAGAAAAACATTTCATTTGAAATAAATAAATTTAAAGGTTTTTTTTATTGTTAGTTTAAACAAAATGCAGTTCGCTAGGAGAAGGTGATCTATAAAAGTTTCAAGATTGATTGAAAGGGGGAGGAAAATTAACTTAGAAAATTTAAAAAGTAATTAAGTGTTAAACATATAACAGTTTGGCACTCTCTTTTTATTTGATTTAAAGAAAAAAAGGAAATCTTAAAAACTAAAACTCTTTTTTTATATATAAAATAAATAAGATTGTTTATAATGAGTTAATTTTAAAAAAGTAAAGAATTATGGTGAAATGTGTAAGTGTTGATAAAATGATATATGAAAGATAAAAAATATTGTATACACTCATAAGTGATATAAAAACAGAATTTGCAATGGCTACTAATTAAAAATCCACAAAACAACAAATTAGCAATGGCTACCAACTGACAACAGGATTAACATCTTATCAAAGGAATGCAATCAAAAACAGTGGAGGAATTTTAATAAAAGATATAGTTGGCAGACATAAAAACCAATTACCAAAGTGACAACAGGTTATGACATAAATAGTCTGGTTTGTCATCGTTTAATCAGTTGAGTTCACAATCAGAGCTTAGTTGAGTTGAGTTTAATCTATCAGTTGAGATCACAATCAGATCAGTTCAGTTCAGTCTAAGAATTCAGCCTATCAGTTCTTTAATTAGTCAATCAATCAGTTGACAATGCAGTGTTAAAAGCTATTGGAAGCATTATACACTTTTTAAAATAATTTGGTTATTCCATGATATGATAAAAATTACCAGTTTAAAATTACCTTATCTCATTTGATCAAAATAGAATAAATTATATTTGGTCATTTGTGCTTTAAGCAAAAAAAGTTCAAATCTAATCTAAATTTTTTTTTCATTTATGTGATTGAAAAGCATCAATATTCTATTATTTTTGTATTAATAAAGAATTGCAGAAATCTCTTCAATAATTTAGACTGCCACTTTTAAAATATGTGTCATTTCATATAGTTAATTTTCAAGCATTAAATTATCCATAATGATGTCTTCATTACAAAATATATAATTACCATATAATATTAAATCATCTATGTACTTAACTACTGTTACACAATGCTTTATTTATCACCTGCTTTTACAGTTTACAGTTTCGATTGCCCCAGCAATCTTCTTCAGAACTTTTATATCTCCTAACTTCAATGTCACCCTCTTTTACAGTTTACAGTTTCGATTGCCCCAGCAATCTTCTTCAGAACTTTTATATCTCCTAAATTTGAATTTAGCAGTTGAAGTTAGGAGATATAAAAGTTCTGAAGAAGATTTCTGGGACAATCGAAACTGTAAAAGAGGTTGGTGAATAAAGCATTGTGTAACAACAGTAGTAAAGTGCATGGATGATTTAGTATTATATGGCATACATTTGGCAATACAATAAGAAATAGTAGTTATTATACTTCTTGAAGAAAATATATAATTTTGGTCAACTTTACATAAAATTGACAATAAACCAATTGAAGAGTTAAAGCAATGGAAAAGTATTGATATATTTAACATAAATAAATAAATAAATAAATAAATTTATACTTTAAATAAAAGTTATTTTCATTTTTTTAGGAACATTTTCAAGATGAATTGTCACCTACCATAAATTATAATGCAAAAACTCCTATTGATAATTAAAACAAGCAAAACTCTCCATACAGTAGTGCCACTCCAGTGCCAACCAGAATAATCAATGGATTCCAGAAGGCTTGCGCCATAAAATCCCAATCCAATGCCTACTCATCCAATATTTCCAGCCTAGTTTCTAGTCTGTGGCCTTCTGGCATCCATTGATTACTCTGGTTGGCACTGAGTGGCACTACTGTATGGAGAGTTTTACCTGTTTTAATTGTCAATTAGAGTTTTTACATTATAATTTATAGTAGGTGACATTCATCTTGAAAATGTTCCTACAAAATGAAATTAACTTTTATTTAAAGTAAATTTATTTATTTATTTATTTATTTATGTTAAAAATATATCGGCCTTTCCATTGCTTTAATATTCAGTGTGGTTTATTGTCAGTTTTATGTAAAGTTGACAAGTATATATTTTCTTCAGAATATAATACCTTTCTTATTAATATGTACTTGGAAATGCTATGCCATATAATACTAAATCATTAATGCACTTTACTACTGTTGTTACACAATGCTTTATTCACTAACCTCTTTTACAGTTTCGATTGTCCCAGAAATCTTCTTCAGAACTTTTATATCTCCTAACTTCCTTCAAATTCAAATTTAGGAGATATAAAAGTTCTGAAGAAGATTTCTGGGGCTATGAGAAACTGTAAACTTCTAAAAGATGGGGGGCTTGAAGTTAGGAGATATAAAAGTTCGAAGAAGATTGCTGGGGCAATCGAAAGGCACTGTAAAAGAGGTGATAAATAAAGCATTGTGTAACAGTAGTAAAGTACATGGATGATTTAGTATTATATGGTAATTATATATTTGTAATGAAGACATCATTAGGATAATTTAAATGCTTGAGAAATTAACTGTATGAAATGACACATATTTAAAAGTGGCAATCTAAATTATTGAAGAGATTTCGCAATTCTTCTATGTAATGCAAAGATAAAGGAGATATTGATGCTTTTCAATCACATAAATGAAAGAAAGTATTTAGATTAGATTTGAACTTTTTTGCTTAAAGCACATAAATGACCAAATATAATTTATTCTATTTTGATCAAGTGAGATAAAGGTAAATTTTTAAGCTGGTAATTGTTATCATATCATGGAATAACCAAATTATTTTAAAGAAGAGCACCTCACTGTCACTTTCCAATGGCTTTTAACACTGCATTGCAACTGATTAAATTGACTGGTGGAGGAACTGTAGGCTGAGCTGGAGCTGGCTTAACTGATCTGTTGTGATCTCAGCTAATAGATTAAACTCAACTCAACTAAGCTCTGATTGTGAACTCAACTGATTGAACGATGACAAACCAGACTATTTATGTCATGACCTGTTGTCACTTTGGTAATTGGTTTTTTATGTCTACCAACTATATCTTTTTTTGAAATTCCTCCACTGTTTTTGATTGCATTCCTTTGATAAGATGTTAATCCTGTTGTCAGTTGGTAGCCATTGCTAATTTGTTGTTTTGTGGATTTTTAATTAGTAGTCATTGCAAATTCTGTTTTTATATCACTTATGAGTGTATACAATATTTTATCTTTCATATATCATTTTATCAACACTTACACATTTCACCATAATTCTTTACTTTTTTAAAATTAACTCATTATAAACAATCTTATTTATTTTATATATAAAAAAAGAGTTTTAGTTTTTAAGATTTCCTTTTTTTCTTTAAATCAAATAAAAAGACAGTGCCAAACTGTTATGTGTTTAACACTTAATTACTTTTTAAATTTTCTAAGTTAATTTTCCTCCCCCTTTCAATCAATCTTGAAACTTTTATAGATCACCTTCTCCTAGCGAACTGTATTTTGTTTAAACTAACAATAAAAAAAACCTTTAAATTTATTTATTTCAAACGAAATGTTTTTCTTTGTTTATAATTCAATTATTTATGGCAACTTATTGATTTTATTATTCATTATCAATTTTAAACTTCCGCATTATTTTGAGATTTTTGATTTTTAATAATTGTAAACACAATTTTAATGAGCGCTCAGTAGCATTACAATATAGATAATACTATCCATCAATGAATAAAAGATTTTTTTCTCCAAATTCTATGAATCTAAATTTTAAGTATAGGCACTAATAAAATGATCACTAGTAACATTCTCTTAGGCAGATTTTAATACCTTTACCCTTTCATTGACACAACAATAAACTCCCAACAATAAAAGATAGTAAGTTAGACTTCCAGTAATTCAACACTATGCATTCTTTTCTCACTGACTGTTCTGCCCTTCCAAAAAGAAGAATGTAGCAATCCCCCTGTTCTATTAATCTTCTTTCCTCTAAAAATAACTTGTTAAGAGCAGCTATATAATTTTGATAGCTTTTTAGCCACAAATAAAGTCCTCTGTTGATCTTAAAAACTTTGTATAATGTTTGCATATTCTACCCATGTAGATTTAAGAAAACAGATTATTATCACCATCTTCTGTTTTACTACACTGCTGCTGATGATGATGATATTATTATTATTAAAACACTAAATATCACATGATCACCATTCTTTCTACTTACACAAGCTGTTTACACAGAGACTAAACTCACTCAGTGTAAGCCAGGGTAATCAATGGATGCAAAAAGGTTTGTGGATAAAATTCCTATCTAGTGCTCCTCACTGATGAAGGCCACAAGTCAGAAACTAGTCTGGGGATATTGGATGAGTAGACACTAGATAGGGTTTTTTGTCCAAATCTTCTTGCATCCATTGATTACTGTGGCTTGCACTGAGTGGTGCTACTGTATGGAGAGTTTAGCCTCTGTATATTATTATTGTTATTATTATTGTTGTTGCTGCTGCTATTGTTGTGGTTAATTCACTAAGCTTGAGAACCTTAGACCATATTTATAGATTTTCTAGGCTCTTTCCATTTTTGTGAAAGGCAGGAAATTTTCTAAATAGAGCTATATAAATATACAATTTCTTTGATTGTGGAGAACTTCTGCCACATTCAGTTACAACAGACTCATTCATGATAACACTGACTTGAGCCAAGATTGCTGTTGGCGATGGCCAATCTATCAACCCTATCTCCATCATATCTTTTTTAATTCTTAAAGGTTTAAGATTTAAAACATAGATAAAGAGAATTGGAGTTAGAAATGCTATACATATAGTTAAAGGATGAAAATATTGTTGCATAAAAACACAATCTCATTGTCAAAATTATTATAAGGAAATGTCCAATGACATTAAAGGCTCATGATGGCCAAAGCCTAAATAACTCAAGTGACTGAAGAATTTAAAAACAAAGAAAGAAAAAACTGTTTATACTGAAATCAGAGTTCAGCCTTTCATTGACCAACAATCTATTGTGTAAGGTAGGGGGGTCCAACAAGTCGATTGTGATCCACCGGTCAATCGCAAAGCCATTTTTGGTCGATTGTGAGGCCAATCTGGCAAAAGCTGTCAGGTGATGAGTGAAACAAATTAAGTCAAGATTTTCAAGTTTTTTTGTTTTTGTTCTAAATTTTTTTTCAATTTCAGATATTATTGAAAACAATATTTTTAATCTTGATTTAATGTAGCAAATTTGAATTAATAAATATTGTTAATAATTATTCATGTTGCTTTAATTCCTCCAGACATGAGTTTTTTGGCCTGTTAAATAATTATTTTTTACTAGGTAGATATATAAAAATAGTATATATTTCATACCTCCCTCCACTTAGACTACACCTATAACAACAAGTCAACCGTAACACATTTTTAAAATAAGTAGATTTTATGTACACAAAAGTTGGCCACTTCTGGTGTAAGATAGTGATCATATGTTGTATATTTATTATTCATAATTGGCCATCATATTTGAATATCATTCCACTTTTCACCACCTATGGAGCTTATTGGTCACTTGAGCAACACTCACTAGGACAATAGTTTTTATCATATTTTAAATTTTAGGGGAAATATATTGAACTGATTTCAAATTAACTTTTAATTTTATAGAATAAAAGAGGATTTAAATAAACTCTCATAGAAGAATAATGAGCAAGAAACCTATACTCGGCAGCCCTGCCAATTGTCAGATGATACAAGTCATAGCACTTATTCATTTTTATTCTACTCTCTAGCTAAGGATAAGTAGGAACCCATTTGTTAACTAATATTGCACAGTTATCTTGATTAGTTGGGATTTCTGTTCTAGAAAAAAACTGAACTCATTGAAGTTTAGGATCTGGATTCAAACAAGGTCATTGGCATATGGATGTATTTATCGCAAACTGGAGGCTCACATTATTTACGTTTTAAAAAATGTCCACTTACAAGGCTATTGAAGCAGGCAAAATTCTCCATACATTAGTGCCACCCAGAAATGGTGATCATGTGATGTTTAGAGGTTTAATGCTATTGAAGTCATGGGAGATGCTTTGAAATATTTCTAAGATGTTTCAATTATAACTTTAGATGACAAAAAAAATAATTTACATCTTTTGACATTTCCTTTTAATTTCCATCAGCCACATTTATGAGATAGATTTATGGATTACAACACACTCACTATTTTGACTTATTATCAAATAAAAATTATGCAAAAAGGTTAACACAACTTCTGTAGATGTTTTGGGTTATGAGCTAGTGTGTGTGTCTTGCCAACAGTACTTTTGTTGATAATGAAATTCATGGCAAGTTTTAAGGCAAATTAAAAGATGTTAATCACCCTTTTAATAACCCAATTGCATATAAATCAGAGTTTAATAATATGATATAACTGTTCACTAGAACTGATCACAGATTATTGAGAAATGACTTTTGTCCGCTTTCATAAATATGATTACTCAATAGATACCTTTAGAACTATTACATGTCAGTTAATCTGTTTAAAACTCTGATAGCAGGCTCTCAAGTTGCATTACTAATACAACAATATACTTTTGATAGCAGTATTCTGATTCTCATTTCTCAGAATAATATTGACTGTGGAGCTATAATTTGTGTGAATGATATGTAGATTATCATAGGCTGTTAACTGGAGAAGATATTGTTTTGAATAAATCTTAGAATTAAAATTTGTGTTCTCAATCGTGATATTTCATCTGCAATATAGTGTCTGTAAATTTAAAAAATAAAAAAACCCAAAGTGACCTTTGAAACTATTTTTTTTACTTATAAAAACAACAACCTGTCTTTGGATTAAACATTTAATTTTGCATGAGAGACTTTTATAATATCATATTTTACACAATTGGTCTCAAATCATTAATAAAATGAACATAGAATATCTTCAGTTTGACTGTTTTATTCATACATATCCCCGTCTGTAATGACATATCAATGATCTTTGCATGTACTTTTTTTTTCACTGCTGAAGACATATATAAATTATTTATTCATTAAAAAAAAGTTACTGGATTTGTTTATTGTTTTTTTTCAGTAATTATTCTATATTTAGCTTACTTTTATGAAAAATTAATTTAATATATAAAAAAATAAATATAAAATCGTCTGGTGTTTTTATATTTAACTCTGACAATGCAAATTACAGCTGTTTATTTTCTTTTTTAAAAAAACTAATTTTAGGAATCATTTATTTTATAGTAAATATGTGATGTATATATAAAACTCATTAAAATTAATTATGTAGCTTCAAGTATGGCTGTAATAATATGGGTGGTAATTTAGTATGTGCTCTCTGCCATTTCCAGGAGCACCAAAACCATTGCTGACACAACTAAGTGATAAAGGATGTTTCCACCAATGTTCCAGATATTTTATTGAATACAATTAAAAAGTTGCAATTTTCATTAAAAAAAAAACTTTCCCAGAAATAAACAAAATCACATGACTAAAAAATCAAATAACTCTCGAAATCAAATATCAGAAATATTAGTAATTAGAAAATGACCATAAAATACTAGCACAATCAATTAAACATCTGGAATACTTGTTATCAATTGGGAGATGGTATTATCTTACATCCTTTATCACTTGTTAGGTTAGCAGTAGTTTTGGGTCTTCCCCTGGTGTTCAAAATGGTAGAGAGCACATACTAAATTGATACCATAAAAATGTTAAAGAATGTGATGAACTATCAATGTTGATGACCAGTCATCATTTCATTGTAGTTTTCATGTTGCCTGGTTTCTCCAGTTATTTTTAGAAAAAAATTTAATATTTAAATAATGATACGTGTGTGTATTTTGATATTATTGTAAGAAACAATTGACAAAAGACAAGTTGATTAAATTGTTCAGATTTTTGGGAGTAACAGATATTATTTTTAAAGATATTTGCAATTTTTTCTGTTATTGCAAAAAAGATCTGGTTTCAAGCTATCACACTTTGTTTGATTCAAAAAAAGTACTTTTTCAAATCTGCATCCAAATGACCTCATTTGGTAACAGTTTGTTTTTCTGCCCGCATACTAGAAAGTATTTATGAATTCATAAGACCCAAACCTATATACATGCATGACTTCATCTTAGCATTTAATTTAAAGAATTCTATTATATTTTTTAGATAATGACTTTGTAGTATAAAAATAATGTATCTATCTGTCATACTTACAGCCTGAAGTTCAAACCTATCATTTTAATTTGGAAGGCGGGGATCTTTTAAATATATCTGTTTCTTTATGAGGGACTATTGGAGAGATTTAGTTCTTTAAGTAGTATTAAAATTATATATATATATATATATATATATATATATATATATATATATACGGTAAGGTTTAATATATATTGTAACATAATTAAAGAGTTCAAAAGATATTACCATACCTGAGTTGTCTACAATATATAAGAAATAATCATAAATTCAAAAATTAAATGATGATCAAAAGATATTATTATATCTGAGTAAAGGAGTCCAAATATCAAGAATTATAATATCTAAAAATAACTTGAATTTCTCAAGATCCAAATATCAATAATTATAAGCAAATTATTATAACTCAGGTATATGGAAATCACGTGAGGTGAGTACACTAGTAATTCAATAAAATATAGCTCAGGTATACAGACAGTAATCTTATCCACTTTCATTTCTTGGTTTGATGTTAAGTGCATGTTTAAACAAATACTAAGTGAATATGGTCTAGCAGGGCGCCACTAGATTATCTGAATCTAGACACGGTTATATCTAATAACCTTTCACATGTACCGGGTTTGAATCCCTTCTTGGTACTTTATTTCTAATAAAATGGGAGATTTTGCTTTTTGAGCCATATCACTATAAGCACTAATAGTTAGGTAAAAGTAAAACATCTTTAAACCACAGTGGAGTTCATTGAACATAAATCATTTCTCAGATCTTACCATAACAAATGTGTTTCAATATTTTTATAAGTTCACTAGCTCAGATTATATACAACTAATTTAGGATGGCAATTCACTCATCCTTGCATGAAATAGATGATGGGATGTGGTTATAATAATACTAAGAAATCACTAAATATTATAAAATCAATATTTATTTATGGCCTTTAAACAGTTAAACAGCTCATTAATTAAAACGTTGATGACGATGATGATGATGATAATAATAACAATAATGACCAGGGTTTCAACTACAGCTCTAGGACTAAGCCTAAACATAAAACTAATTTTTATAAAGAAATTCATAATTATTGCTTAATTTTAGCATATTTACTTATATCTTAAATAACTAATATTCAACCATTGATGATGATGAATAATCACACTTAACCAAGACTACACTTAATGAAATATATACGCCTCGTTTAATAAAACAAACTAATATTTATTACTACATTTCTAACATATACATAAAAATTTCTAGATAATATGAAAATTGACATGAATAATAATAATAATAATTGGTTATATAACAATCCTCAGATTAATTTTAAGTTCTTCCCCCTTTCCCTTCAAATGTATTTTGTATTAAGTTGGACGTCACATTGACCATGATTTTCACTCCATGAGAAAAGTATTTCAAGAAAAAAAAAATATTATCTGCTCATTAGCACACATACTTTAAAAATCCAACATGTAAATAGAATGTAAAAAAAAAATGTTAGTAGAATTGAAAGAGCAAGTTTTAGAAAAGAGTTTTAAATCATTATCTCCCCCTCCCTTCCAAGCGCTGAAATCTATACTTAACTTGAAACAAAATAATCTAATATTCTAATACTACTCATTATTTCACATTCAGTCGCAATTATACACATATAAAAATACCATTATGTATGTGCGTGTTTTATCCCATAATAACAAAATATTATTCAAAACCAAAATAATAATAATATATTAGTTAAAACTAAAATCATAATACCATAAAAAAAAAAATTGTTTTACACATTAATATTTTTCATAACTGTAAAATTAATAAACAAATAATTTTCATACATTCAAGATAATTTATGAAGCTCAAAGTTATTTTTAGTAAGACATTCTTGTTTTAATCGATCTGAATAGTCTTTAAAGGTTCTTTAAATAAAATATACCACTTTATTGCTAAAATGTTTCTTAAGACTGATATCATAAAGAAAATAGATATAAAAAGTCATATTACCGATCTTTTGTTTGTGGTGAATTTCCAAGGGTTCAAACTTGTCTTCTATAATGTCTATATTTCTGCAGCTACTATTTCCGTTTTATGTGGGAACAATCTCTTTCTTGAGGTGTATAACTATTTGATGATGATGACTCTATTGAGGTTATTTGCTTTAGTGGACAATTTGGAAATCATTATATTAATTTTTCTTCTCTTCCTGTCAAGCATGTGGATGAAATACAGCAGTTGTTTTCACATTTATAAATTTTCTTGAGTTTAAAATCAGTTGTTGTAACAATTAATTGGACTTGATGATTAATATTTATCAGTAGATTAATTCATCTTCTTTGAATGCAGGTGAATGCTTTCTTCCTTCTATTAAAAAAAACATCTTATTTCTCTGGTCAGTTGAAAGGTGTAGAATATTATTTTAGACACATCTTTTCTTTCCTATGTTATGTGCAGCTTCCCCAGATGTCCCGGAACCGATGGGACATACATATAATTTTTCTAGCCAGACATTTCTTATATTTTCAGCATTCAATTGGATAGTTTAATAATCTGAATCATAAACAATAATCCTAATAATAATTCAAGACAGCTTTTTATATCCAATTTTTAGCTAACTTAACCAATCAGAGATAGCATCACTTGCTATTTTTGGACAAATTTGTTTTAATTAGATCTCTAATTTATTTTCAACTAAATTATTTTTCAACTGAAAAGTTTAATCCTTTTTCCAGACACTTTTGTTTAAAAAAAAAAATAGACTCAATCCTTATTTCCTTTCTTTTCTTTTTTTTTTCTTTTTAACATCCAGGTAACATTTCAAATCTTTGAGCTTCCTTCTTTAGATCTTGAGATAAGACAATTTCAAAATTAGAGCTCTGACCCATTATAAGCTTCCAAAGTGAAAAACAATTATTTACAAAAAAAAAATTGCTACAAAGATTGATATCTGATTAAACAGATTTCCTCTTTTAACAAACAATTGTACAAAAAAAAATAATTTGACAGATTTAATACTTCCTTTTCTTTCAATATTTAGTAAATGTAAATTTCTGTATGTAATGTACACACATCCTTCATTCTTTCAAATCATTCATAAACTAACCTTAAATAATATGATTGCTAGCTTAGTAATTATAACCCAATTATTTAATTAAGTCTGTAACTTTTAAATCCCAATTATAATTAAAGAAAAGCAAAATAAAAGTATAGAATAAGACATTAAAATTGATCAAGCATAGGTTAGTTTTAAAGAAAGTTAAAATGTTGAATATTTGAAATATAAAACAATTAAATAATTTACACATACATTGCCTATATGTATGCATTATAACTTTGCTTTTTAACAGAAAAACTAAATATTAAATAGTTTAAATGTGTGTATTACCTTTCTATCAACACACAAACAAATAAAGCATATAATTGTTGTCCCACTCTCTTTCTGTTTAAAGCTTTTGAAATTTTGATCTGGAAGGGTTTGAACTTGGATGCCCTACAGCTTCTTTTATGGTTATATAAAATTGTGATGATGATTTTTGGTTTACCTTTTCTACATGCACATTACTATAAATTTATCTAGTGACTAAATTGTAATGGCACAATATATATATATATATATATATACATTATATACTATATATTATATATATATATACTGTAACGGTAAGAAAAGTAGAGCTGCTTTAACCTAACCTAGAGATGCAGATAGAGGAGGTTCGAATCTCACCTAATCCTCTAGATTGCTACTAAGTGACTTACTCCCCAAACCTCACTAGAATTTAATCTTAATATATGCCTGGTGGTCAGGGAGAGAAGAGATCACGAAAAGGAATTTTTACATATATAATGATCAGATGTACATATGTATGTCACAAAAGAAAAACAATACTAAATGGTTTTATTTATAGTGAATGAAAGATAACACAAACTTTTATTATTTACATTAAAAGAATTCATACAATGTTTTATTAATAGTGTCACAGGCTATTTTCACTGCAACTGGATAGACATATTTGAAAAGATCCATTGTTCGTAATGATAAGAACAGACAAAATTTTACATTATCATTTCTTTCTTTAAAATATTCCAGCCAATGGAAGTGTTACGTAAAAGAAATCAAGAGAGAGAGAGATGATTCATTAACTCTGTGGTTGGAGAACATAGAAATAAATAGGTGGTCAAACTCAACTAAACACTTTGGACAGGTTTAAATCACCGCCCTACTTATGATTTAAGAAGAATGATAAAGTGACCCCAACAGGAATTTCCAGCTATAATTGAAACATTTCGATGATATTTTGAGAAAGATTTCCTAATAAATATAAATATATAAGACCATGCACACAGGCGATAGCATATAGTGGGCTGTGAGGCTCTAGACATAACAGTTACCAAGAGGTTAACACAAGTCTGGATAGCTCTCCATCTCTAAGCTAGGTTAGAGAGAAAAATGGAACCCGTTCGCTAAACGTGTGACCCAGATTCAGGATCGGAGTTTTATTGCTTATGTCCAGTTACATACATTGAAGGGACTGAAATCAACATGAGATCAGAACATTTTATTTATTTTAGGAAGATCCAAATGTAGGTATGTTAACCTAAGTGAACTTGGCAAAAAGAAGCACTGTAATTTATGCAGAGCGGCCCAGTAGATCCCCCGAGGCATGATATCATATAAATATGGTCAACGACCTTTAAATTTAAAAAGAAACCCTCTGCAAAACATATATATATATTACGAACGCTCAACTATCCCTGAAAATCTGCAGAAAATAGTAACTTTCCTTTTTATAAAATTCAGATCACTAAACAAGAGGGTGGATATTTTATTGATTTAGTTGAAGTTTAACCAACACCAAAGGGCCAATGTGATTTAATAATTCTTAATACATATTATATTGTTAAAACATATTCTCTCTTATTATTAAAATATAAATGCAAACGTTTTATTTCACGTTCTTTAAAATATAACTTTAAATTTGTAACCCTTCATTGACTAAAATATAATGGCATTTGATAAGGATCTTTCTTTTATATATATACAAAAAAAAAATTAAGTTAAAGTTTGGAAAGTTTTATAATAGCATATTTAGCAATTTAAATCTTGATTTTAAATTAGAGTTTTGCACTTTCTATGATTTTCTTCCTTTTCTTTCTAAATAAATATTTATATAAAATAAATAACTTAATTACGGGAGTATAATGGCGGAAAGTTAAACGAAGTATTTTTCAATTAAATTAATAAGAACTATGGCTGCCATTATATATAATAACCCCTCCCATTATGATATAAAAAAAAAAGAAAAGAAAGCAATTAATGAAATATAATTTCACAAGATTCGAACACATAGATTTAAAAAAACATATATATATAGAAAAGCATAAATATACATTGAAATTGCAAATTACAAAGATATTTTAATAATTTATGGGAACGTTACCGGTAACTAGATGGGTGGGTCAAAGTGAGTTCATTTGATGTTTCCCCACAGGTCTTCTCAGTTCTTCAAATTTGTTTTTCCATGTTTTTGAGGGCAGATTTTCACGGATACAGGGCAGATACTTTTGTTCTCTGGCTGGCTTACATGATTATGACTCCTGCATCAGGAACAGCTCAAGAGAGCGAAGGCAAAGAAGTTACCACTGCATTTTTGCAGAGCAACACATTTCTGGATTCTTTTATTTGTATGCTGAAAGAATAGAGTGCAGCTTGAAGTAAGTACAGCAAGCAAAAGTTCGCTATATTGTCCAATCTTTCAGCAAAATTTCTTCCAACAAAATTCTTAAGATTTCTCTCTGACCTTCAGCACAGGTTACCAGCAAGCATAACACCAAGAACAAAAGAAAAGTTCTTTATTTATACCCTTTTTCCATTATGTTTTTAATCTGCTAATTAGTAGCGAATCATGCCTGTTGTTTCAAATTTTTCCTGTTATCTATTTTTATCTAATTCAGAAAATGTTTTACTAATTAAATTCCTTTTCTTAATGGATTCTATTTAATTAAGAAATTCATCGAATTCTACCAAATATATTTTAAAAATAATTGCAATTATAATTTTAACTTTCTATATTTTATTTTATTAAATCTTTTAATTTAGGCAACTATTTGAGAAAACGATAAATTTAGTTTGAAAAAGAAACATACATTCACTGTGGTTGGACTTAGGGTCTTAGTTAGTCCACAGTGAATGGCGAAGCCAGCATATATATATATATATGCACAGCTTCAATACTAAATGTAATAATGCTCAGGGTAAATGGGTTTAATCAACAATTTCAAACTGTCGTCAAGGCAATTTCTTATATATATATATATTGAAACAGATATATTTAAAAGATCCCCGCCTCCCAAATTAAAATGACAGGTTAAATTTAAATCAGACTAGCAATATGTCAAAAATAAAAAAAAGACTAATTATACTAAATATTTTAAAGAAAATCAAATTTTTTAAAATGAAAAAAAAAAGACAAGCAAATACATTTATATTTGCAATTAAAGAAAGTAATAAATCTTTCTTTATTAAAATTAAATATATTAAATTTAAGCGTAAACAGATAATATAATAACGTGAAAGCTAAACACCTTCAAACAGATACGCTTTAAAAATGCTTAAGTGGCAGCCAATCAGATGTGATGCCATTATTCCATCTGATTGGCTGTCACTTAAGCATTTTTAAAGCGTATCTGTTTGAAGGTGTTTATTTATTAAAATTAATAAATTAAAAATCATTTAGATAAAAATCTCTTTACTGCTTTCAGCTCATTCTATACTTCAGAAGAATAATTTGTACTGCAGAATGGCAATAATTTAACAATAATTAAAAGCATTTCTTTACCATGAGAAAATTAATTAAAAATTTGAAAACACCTAGCCAGATAAGTAAAAACAGTCTGATCCCGCCAAAATAGAATAGCCAAATGAACTGGGATTAATGGCACGAACATGGATGAAAATACACCAAAAACCAATTGGATTCAGCAGGACATCACGTGAATCCATTCTGATAGAGACAAAAGTATAAATAGGTTGGAGAATTCAGATTTAAAAAAAAGATAATTTTATTTTTGAGAGAGATGATTGTTAAATTATTATTCTATACTTAAAAATCACAAAAGACAACAATTTTTTATTAAAAAATTTTGAGATTATTAGAAAAGTGAATTGAACCATCAAGCAGCTCCTTGAAGAATCAATATAATATGGGCGGTTAGCCTGTTTTCTCTCTATCCACTACCATGAAGTAAGCCTCTAGTGCCTGTCCAAGCCTTTAGTGCTGTTCAAATTCAAGACCCCCCCACCCATTATTTTGAAAAACAGCAATAAATGAAGACCTTAGTTAAAAGGTAAGTATTAGAAAATAATTCAATTATTAATTCTATAATAGTAATAATGTTTCACCTATTAATTATTAATTCTATAATAAGTTAACAATAGAAAATTAATGAAATAATATGAAAACATTAATTGTGTTATATGTTCAAAATTATAAATGTTCTACAAATATAGAATGACTGATCACAAACTTATGTGTAATATATACGTCTGTGTTTGATTGAATAATAATTATCTACAAACATGAAATTGTTATATATTAGAATAATTAAATGATGACGATTTATAAATGTTTAAATGCTTACCTGAATAGTCCACATCTGGATAAAATGATAAAATCGATGTGAAAATATACATCTATGTTTGACTAAATAATAAATATCTATAAACCTGGAAGTACTATATATTAGAATAATTAAATGATGGTGATTTATAAATGTTTAAATGCATATCTGAATAAACCACATCTGAATATAGGATAAAACCTATGTATACATATACTTGATAAAAAAGCTTTTTGACTTCTTCACACAAGATGAACTGAAATGAGCTTTTATTTGATACAAATGATGAACTCTATTGGAAGGATTTATCAACAATTATTGTTAATAAAATTGTTCGTTATTAAAAATTAATTTTAGTTGTTCAGTTCTATTTTGCATCACTAATCATTCGTATATATATATTCAGGCTAAAGCTATCTCTAAATATTGTTTTTAAAAACATATAAAGACTTCTACATAAAAACTTTGGCTACTTTGATAGCATAACAATTATTTATGTACAACATTTGAAGATGCCTTCTCTCTGAATATGTTGACATATTTTGCAATATAAAATTTTTATATTACATATTAATGAATAATTAAATCTTCCCCAATGTTGCAAAGATAAGTATTTAGTTACTCTGTATTTGAATGTGAATGTAATCCAAATCTAATCAAGTACTGTTAACATTTACTATGAATTAAATTTTATTCTCATAGTTGAAATTGTCTAGATTAGCTTCCAAATAAGAACTTTGTTTGCAGGCAAGAGTAGAATCCGTTTTTTTTTTCATTGTAGCTATTAAATGTTACTCTTTGACAGGAGTGGGCAAATAGCGACCGAAGGGCCACATGTGGCCTGCTAAGAATTTTTATGCGACCCACCAAGACAATCAGAAAAATCCACCCTGAACTGAGATTTCCTTCCCATATGCGACCGAAGATTTGTCCTGTATTTTCCACTAGGATGGCCACGTCAATATGCATGCACAGTGTAGATACGATGTGCAGTGCTTTTTCAGTTGATCTGGTTAATTTCAATTTTGTCTTTGCATTAGCAAATATATACATTTCCAACTTTAGTGAAACCATGAACCCTCCGAAAAAATGTAAAATCAGTGATGAATGTTGTGTGTTTAATGAAGAATGGACAAACAAATATTTTTTTGCTAATCATTAAAAAGGGTGTGGCCCTCTGCTAACCTTCGCTTCCACAAAGTGGCCCTCGATGCAGCCCTCTGCCAACCTCTGCAGCCCCCCAGCCAAAACAATTGCCCATCCCTGCTCTTTGAGATTCTGCATCTTATTTGAGTATATCATTTGGAGATATCTCTACTTCTAAAATTTTCATGTTGTAAATGTAGTTGTTGACTAAGTTATAGGCAACAAATCTAAATGACAAAATCACATCAAATGAGTAAAAGCGAAAATGTAAATATTAGTAACAACAGATTTATAAGTTATTCCCCAAGATAATTATATCCTTTTTGTTTCATCAGTGAGGAGTCTTGGATCTGAGAGCACTGCACCTAAATCTTAGAATCTAATGCAACCCTCCAGCAGCCATCTTTTACATTATTAGCTAACTATAAAGCTTTGAGTCCAAAATGAAAACACAATAATGTTTTCAATTCAAGTTCATTAGCTTGTATAGTTATATAGATCTGAACTCAGTTCAACATCCATATTTTTTGGTGTCTTTGGATCATTAAAGCACTAGATAGGGATTTTATGCATAAATCTTTCTGCATCCATTGATTACCCTGGCTTGCACTGAGTGGCGCTACTGTATGAAGAGTTTTGCCTCTGTGTTAAATATGGCTTTAGAGATACCACGATAAAGGTTTATTCCTTTTATTGGATGTAGCAAATAAGCAATTTTGCATTTAAAAATAAAGTTGTTTATAAGTGAAAAGACGATATTCTAAATAATTCCTCGTCATTTCGTTCATGTAAGACAATAATTTTCAAATTAATAATAATGAATTTGAATATCTTAAGTAATGATATTGATAAAACCAGTGCTACTGTATAGTCAAACATCACTTACTAAAATGAAAATTAAATTACGTCATCTTAGTGAAGCCCTGCGCCGTTTGACGCAGTTATTCTGGCGCTGAACTTCTTAGAATAATAAAGCCATGTGGCTTTTTTAAAATCTTAGTGGAATGATAATCTTCGTATCATTATTAGTTTTCTTAATCAATATTTGAATGAGTTTATAGCCACCGGAAAATCAACCAATGGTGATCAGTAATTTTTAATTAGGTGATGGTTACTTTGTATTTTTTTTTTTTTTCAGGTGTCGAAGTATCGGCCGGGAAGCATGGTTAATCTGTATTGACTGGTATCAATGCGCCGGCGAAAAAAATACTACAATAGTGTGAGGCGGACTTGGGAAGAGTATCATACCTATGAACACAATGTCCGTGGATGTCTTTATTCACTTAAAATTTATTAAGTAGCTTTTTTGTTTTTTATTAAGCTTGAGTAATTCGCAAAAAAAAAAAAAAAAAAAAAAACGTAATTTTAATTTCTTACATATAACCTCAACGATCGTACCTAATTCATAAAATTAACTAACGTTTCGTTTGAAGTTTGATTTTTATAAACACTGACAGAAAATTGTTTCCATTTACGACCTTATTCTAAGGTTACCTCAATCTATTTATAGTTGCTTTATATAAATAGTAATAAAATATTTTATTGATGTAAAAGAAATTGTGCAAATTATTTTTGCCTATTTTTAGCTATGCGGTCTTTACATAAATGTTTCGATTATATTCATATTACAAACACAAAGGATTTGGTTTTCAGCTTTTTCTCAAGATAATTGAGTTTTCTAACAAAGCAATACTGATATACCAAAAAAAAAAAAAATTTCTTTTTCAAACTAATAACTGCAAATAATTCTCCTGAAAATACGAACACATTAATTTTCTTTTTTAAAAATAAATAATCAACTTTCAATTCTCTAAAAATTCATTAATAACATAGAAGTTATTAAACTCACCTAATTACGATTTGTTAAATTTTATAACAAATAATATTACGCTAAACTTTGACATCACGTCATCTAATACCCTTTATTAGATATAATGGCGGAACTAACGAAATCATTTAAAAATTGCTTTTAAAAGAAGAAGCAGAATTAGGCTAGAAAACAAAAAGAATACTTGAGAGACACAAAAACTGAAACCAAACATGTCCTATGGTGAAAAGAAAGCTAGTAAATCTCTCAAATTTGAGAAATTTACAACCATTCTTTCTACTGACCAAGATAACGGATGATAAAAACCAAGAGCTTCTCACAACAGGTCAATACAAAAATCCAATATTGACTATAGAAACAAAATCTCAGATATTTCTCTGATTCAGAAAAAGATCAACTAACATTATCTTTCATCAAAATCCCTCATCTTTATGGTCTACTTAAAATCCATAATTAATATCTATTGTTACTTCTAGAAATTCACCTTATCAAAAACTGTCAAGATTTGTTCTTAAGATTTTTAGTCTTTTGGCATACAAAACGTAGCCCTTTGTCAGGGATTCTAAGTACTTTGTGGAATTAATCAAAAAAATGAAAATTGAAGGAATTGATATACTCGAAAGCATTCGTGAGAAAGTTTATTCATTGCTAAAGCTATTAATATATGGTGTATCTGAACTTAGTTCAGTCCCATAT
Organism: Epiperipatus broadwayi; assembly: GCA_028023455.1. Classification (NCBI taxonomy): domain Eukaryota; kingdom Metazoa; phylum Onychophora; class Udeonychophora; order Euonychophora; family Peripatidae; genus Epiperipatus; species Epiperipatus broadwayi. The sequence goes on along the minus strand of JAQFVV010012508.1, from coordinate 3,091,717 downwards.
GGCTATTTAAGTTAGATAGCTGGATTGGAAGACATATGGATGTCTGAACATTTCAGATTTTATACTTAATAGTTATGCATTAAATAAAGTGTTGGGCTTGTCCTGGTATTTTTAATCTAATGCTTGAATATCCTAATACCTCACTGAGGACGCCAGTAGCAGAAACCGGTCTGAGGCTGGGGATATTTTTGCAAAGCTTGTTAAGAGCTTATTTTGCGAGCTCTATATATACTCTATAATAAAACATCTATTATAAAAAAAAATTAAATGAAGATAATAGCTTACAACTTCTTATTAATAGTATAATGAAATTATTAACATTGTGCATAACAACATACTTTCAATACAACCTTGAATTTTCTAACAAAATCATAGGATGGTTATGGGCTTACTGTCATCCCACACATCCACAGAAAAACTTTAAACCACAATCATAAATACCCTTTCTTAACTAATTAAAGGTTGGCTTTGCTATGTTGAAAACACATTTATTGTATCGCCACTACAAACATTCTGAGCATAAGTCATTAATATATATCCTTCAATTAAATTCTTCGTAGAACCAGAACAAGAATAAAAATTGATATATTTGATTCTTATGACAAAACTTTCCCATATCAAAACCAAACTACAGATTACATAACTCTCACAGAAAAATATTTAGCATATACATCCAGTCATGGTAGAAAAATGAAACATGGATTTTTATTCTGAAACTCATGATTTGAAAAAAGAAACATCTGCAGAAAACAAACTCTCATAAAGAAAATGATGATAATTAAGAAGATTTGTTCCATGTAGAGCAGTTATTATTAAATAAACTTAAAATAGACAACAAAAAAGAAATACCAAAAGAAAAAACAATTATAACTACTGTAGTATATGCATATACCTGGGATAATAGATAAAGGAAAGAAAATATGCAATTAATGTAACATCATAACAGCTTTCCAAAGTCATAGCACATTACAAGGAATCTTAATCTTTAACTAAACATGAAATATTGAAGAATGAAAACAACTATGAATATCATGTGGATGTGAAGAAGATATATTGTTACAATCAATCACCCCATTAAAAAGAGCACAAAATGATTAGGAAAAAAAACAATTGGATGTAAAATACCAGATTATATATGAAATACTTGATAGATAGTGAAATCACATACCACATATATATATACAAAAATTGTATTGGAAGTTGCCTTGACAACGGGTTGAGATTGTTGATTATTATTGATATTGGAATTGTCTAAGTGTTGATTGATTTTAATGATTATATAGTTTGTAGATAATATTAATATCATTTATGTTCTTTATTACTTTTCACAATGCTTTTTTTACAACCCACTATTGAGTGATTTCGATTGCCTCAGAGATCTTCTTCAGAACTATACATGAACATATAATTTTACATTATATATATATATATATATACATTTTCTATCTTATAATCACTATTTTATACTCATATATATCTTTATATCTCTATATAATTATTACCTTTTTATATACTATACATTTTAATATTTTATATTCTATATTTATCAATCAATACTTCCTATAATCATAAATATATATATATATGTATTATTTTTATTTTTTTTATTTTTTATTCTTATTAATTTTTTAATATTTAACTCTAACATTATAATCATATTTTATACTTTACATTATTATTATTCATTATATTAACATTCCATATTAATGTTCTTTAGCCTATAATATTATTTTATATATGTATATATAATGTAAAATTATATGTTCAAGTATATTTGTATTCATGTATTTGTATTGTGTTTGTTACAATTCTGAAGAAGATTGCTGGGCAATCGCAACTCTCAATAGTGGGTTGTAAAAGAGCATTGTAAAAAGTAATAAAGCACATGATATTAATATTATATGGATTTGGCAATACAATAAGAAAGATATAGTTTGTATATACATGAGTATTACCATTATTATTAGAAGTTATTTTTGTATATATCCATTGTAACTCTCTACATATATATATATAGAAGACAGTCATAAACAAGTATGGTTATTCCAACTCTAAGGGGGAAACAGAACACAAAATGAATTTTGCAATGAGAGTACATATTAATTTGCAAAGCACACACAGATATACATATACATGTAGAGCATGCTCATCCAATATACTTCAGCAGAAAACATTTCTTTCTCAAACACATCAACATAATGTCCAATTGTAGCTATGCAGTGTAACTGTGCCACATCTCAATGGAAACAATCAGTAATGTATTTCTTTAATCAACACCTTTGAAATGATTTTTTATAATGTAAATGGAGTCTAACTGTCCCATGAAAACTACAGATTTACTCCAATGAAAGTGTTATTTTATGATTGTGGACTTTACAATATCATATTCAACAAGTTCAACAATATAGTGATTGGTTTTATGATCTTGCCATTGCATTTTGAAAATTTTATGAAGCATCCCTTAAATGGAATTTTTTTAGGATGTCCAAGTCTCACTACCATACAATAAATTAGGTAAAATAGCTTTATGCAGCTTCATTGTAGTAGTTATTTCTTGGTGATGAAACAAATCTTTTAATGCCCTTCACCCTCCCAAAATGGAGCATATATTTTTTTAGATATTTATATAGTGTTCTTTCCATTAAATTTCCTATAAAATTTAGATTGTTTTCTTCCAGTGGTGACTTGGTTGTTGCTATATATAAAACTGTTTGGAGATTAGTACTATCAAAATTGGTAGGCAAAGCTTAGTTTAAATTTGATTTAAATTAAAAGATGGTAAATCTGTTGACACTAATTCTTGCCTCCTCATTCTTAAGATGAATAGCATTCTTTATTATAATTATAAAAGTTCAGTTAATGGTTTAATAATTTTTTCTCATGATGTAACATCAGTTCTTTATAAATATTTGGAAATATTATTATGCTTCAATTAATTAAAAAATTTTTGGTTTTATTTTTGTTAATAAAGTTCTATTCTTTTAAGGATTTTGTAAATATCAGTTGTGATAGTTCAAATTCAGGTGTAATTTGATACGATGCACTATAGATTCACCTTTATCAGAGTCAGGAATCTCTCAGCCACTATGCCCAAAGAAACCCGTTAGCCACCTTCCCTTACCTTTCTATTTCCCAACCTAAGTTTTTCTCATATTCTTCTCTATGCTGCTCCATCCCATTTCCACAACATTATCTTTGTCCACACTATGGCCTTTATATCTAAATTCCCCTTATTTTTTCCAAACCCAGCATAAAAACCAAGAACCCACTTTCTGTATAATCACTTTGTTTATATTTATTCTCTTATAATTTCCATTATTTTTACCCTTTCTGCTTGTAAGCATTTACATTAAATTAACAAATGTCTAATGTTTTCCATGCCTTCCTTACATAATTTGCAGACTAAATCACCCACATTTCTCCATTTATGTGTCTATTTCCTTGTTGCTAATGATTCTACTTGAACCTTAAACAGCGAACTACTTTTCTTGCTATTATCATAAATTAACTCGCACCTATACCATAGTCTGTTTATTTTATATATATATATAAACTCTTTTTACTCTCCATGCTAGTTCTCCATTTCCAACTCCCTATTTTTTTTATTAATGCATCTATTCTTCTATCTCATTCTTTGTCATTATAACACCTACCAATTCTCTTAACACAATCATCCCACATTTTGTATAAGTATACTGACATAAACCTTTATCCAAATCTTTTGCAATAATATCTTTCTTACCCATCTTGTTGCCTGTCCTTTACCTATAATCCAATTAAATACTATTTTGGCTAGACTCTTACTACCTATAAATTGCAATCTACCGATCATTTCCATTTTGCATCTCTCATATAAAAACTTGATCATCCCATTTCTCCTTGAATTGCCTTCTGCCATTCACACATCTGCATCGAATGCATGTCTTCCTACTTCTCTTTGCACTTTTTCTAAGTGATATAATATCCTCTTACTAAAACATAACACATCATTACCATAAATTAACCCTGCTACTGCCATTTCCTTCTAAACAATTCTTGCTACATCATATTTATTATATGAAAACACTGTTAATTTCTTTATCAGCCCCTTTCTTTTCTTTGCTTCATTTATCAATTTTTCTCCCATTCATCCAAGCAATTACTCTGATTATTTGAGATGATTTTCAAATAGTTCTACCTATTTACCACATTTAACTTTATATCCACCAATAAAAATTGTTTCTCTTCTCTTCCTCCAGCATTTATCATCGTTACTTTTGATTTTTCTTTACTAAATTTAATCACCATCTCTTTAATGTGAAAGCTACTGAAAATCCCTAGTGAGCTATATAAACTGTCAATAAACGATAAGTACAGAATTAATCCACCTGTACTTTATCTTGGCTTATATATAAACATTCAATTTATTGATGTAATAACATACAGAGCTGATTTATATATATATGTAATTTCAAGACAACTATAAGCCATTCTGAAATCACTAGAACTAAACAGAGATAAAAGGCTGAGCCGCATATTTAATAATGTCTTCAATTAATAGATGTAAATATCAATTGTGATAGGTCATATATAGATGTAGTTAACACAGAAGCTACTGAAAACTCCCAGCAAGTTATATGTATCACATGACCACCACTTCTTATGCTTGTGTATAACTGTTGTTAAAACAGGCAAAACTCACTATACGTATTGCCACACACAGCAAGCTAGAGTAATCAATGGATGCCAGAAGGTTTGTGCATAAAATCCCCATCTAGTGCCTACTCATCCAATATCCCCAGACTAGTTTCTGGCTTGTGGCCTTCATCAGTGAGAAGCCTTTCTGGCATCCATTGATTACTCTAGCTTGCTGTGTGTGGCAATACATATACTGAGTTTTGTCCATTTTAACAACAGTTATACACAAGCATAAGAAGTGGTGGTCATGTGATGTCTATTGGCTTAAAACCAATCCTACCTAATAGGATAGTGGTGGCTATGATTATTAAAGAACCAAAGACACCAAAATGTATGGTATTGAACTGAGTTCAGACCCATATGACTATATAAGCTAATGGGATTGGATTGAAAACATTAAGGTGTTTTTAGTTTAAGACTCATAGTTTTGTAGTTAAGTGGAGATAAAAGGTGGCTGCTGGAGGGTTGCATTAGTTCCTAAGATCTAGGTGCAGTATTCTCAGATCCAAGGCTCCTCACTGATGAAGGCCACAAGCCAGAAACCAGTCTGGGGATATTGGATGAGTAGGCACTAGATGGGGATTTTATGCACACGCCTTCTGGCATCCATTGATTACTCTAGCTTGCTATGTGTGGCAATATGTATAGTGAGTTTTGCCTGTTTTAACAAGTTATATGTATAAACAAACTGCCAATAAATGATAAGTACCTGTAATTTAGCTTAGATTATATATAAGCATTAATTTTATTGATACATTGGTCACCAGATTTAATTCAGTTTTAGAAAACAAACAAAAAATTAGAGGTATACTTTATTGTTTTCAGAAAATGTAAAAAAAAATATTGTAAACAAATATGTGATTTATACTCTATATTCAGGGCAGTTGACTCATTTAATGAAGAAAATTAATGGCTACATTGAAATTATATGGTTTTGCGCAGAACTTAATTCATTTTATACAGATTTTACATAATGAAATAAAAAAAACATTATAATTGTTAATGAAAAAGATGAAGTATTGTAAATAGAGAATAGTGTTAAATAAAGTTACCTATTACCTCCAATTTTGATTTTTATGACAATATGGTTTAAAACAAATTATATGTAGTTTTAGAAAACAGACATCAAGATATAATATAGATTCATTTAATTTAAATCAATTGAATTAATTAAAAACAAAACCAAAAAGAATTTCGCTTCTTGGTTACATATTTATAGTATGTAGATGGCTGTCATATTTTTTTCTAATTAAAAAGATTATCTACAAAACATGATAATATATTGAACTATTTCCGTCATCTATCATTAAATGTTGAATGTCTAGAAAATTTTAAACTTTTGCAAATACGAGCAACTGTTAGTAATAGCACAAATTAATTGATAACACGGATTAGTAGACAATACAGATAGGTACATTACAAACCTTCAGGTAAACATTATCCATAAAGTGTTCGTATTGTTCTGAATTTAATGTATAAAGACTTTGATTTAGTTATTATTCATCAATATTTGAAATACAGGCATTCTTCATACACCTGGAGCTTAATTGTGAATATAGTTGAAGAGCGCTGAAAATCTGTGTTCAAATCCCCTATATTTATTATTCTTCAACAAACTTTAAATTTTACGAGCAAGTATTGTAAAAAAAAATTCAGCAACTTTTAGCTTGAATTTTTAACAACTTGAGAATGAGGATTAATTTAAATACAGTATCTTGATAAATTTTAGCAAAAAATTAATTAGAATTTTACTTTAAAATGCTTTAGAAAATTTTACAAATATGGCAAGAATCAATCTGTACGTTTTTAAACTTGCAGTATGTGAAACAATTAAAAAAATTAAAAAACTGAAAAATTAAAAGTCTGAAGTGGAGTTGGGGTGGACATATTGCTAGAAGAGATGATAATAAATGGACAATAGAAATCTTAAACTGGATTCCAATAGATTGTAAAAGACCCAGAAAGAGACCACAGGTGAGATGGATGGATGAAATAATTAAAGTGTGCAGGGGTGATGTAGAGAAGAGAAGCTAAAGATCGGAGAAGATGGATTGAACTTGGAGAGACCTTCATCCTGCAGCAGATTGATAATGTTTGATGATGATGATGTGAAACTGCAGAACCTATTATTCTAAAAGTATATCTTTATTAAATTGGGTATAGAAGGTAACATTTCCTAATTACTTTATAAAAGATTATCCCAAAAACAATCTAAAGAAGTGCTATATAGTGGCTGAGGTAAGAATAGAATTGGGAGATACCCAAATTTCTTGAAAAAACCATAAAACAATATCTTAAAATATCATACAAACTAAAAAAACCATATGGAATACATAAGTCTGAAGGCAGAAGTTTAATGACTTGTAAGAAGATTTAAAATGATTGGTGAAATAAAACCATAAAGAAATTAGAGACTTTCTTATCATGATCAGTCCAGATTACTTTTGGATGCATTGACAGCAGCATATGGATCTGAGAAATGGTATCACAATTCTATTAAATCCACAAATGCCATTCTCTTAACATGATGACAATGATACTTTGAAGAGGAGCATTTTGATCATCTTTTGAATAATGATACAAGAATTGAGATGACTACTTTTAATGATATATCCATTTTACCCACACATATAGATATGGATAAAGATATCCAAAGTAATGAAGTCAAAATAGTTCTAAGTAATCTTAAAAATTCAAAGGCTGCATATTTTGATGAAATAGCTGGAGTTTTCAAAAGTGATTGTGATATGTCAGCTTCAAAAATATTGGAAATTTTTAGGATATATGGCCACATGATTGCTCCAAGTTGTAAAAATAAGGGGAAGAGACAAAATTGCAGCAATTATCATGGAATATCATTATTTTTTACTCTAGACAAATCACTTACAAAGATTGTGTTGAATAGATTGCTTTCGGTGATAGATGAATGGTTAAAATGTGGTTTTAGAGAATCAAGAAGCACTATAATCATGTTTTTAGTTGCTAGACATATGCAAGAAAAGTATTAAGAATAAAAGTGATTTATATGCTGCACTTATTGATTTGGTTAAAGCATTTGATTCCGTTAATAGAAGAGGTTTACGGAGTTGTTGACTACCAAAAATTATTTATGATATACATTTCTTACATGATGAAATAAGAGGAAGTGTTATTACAACATGTGGACAATAAGGTATTTAAAATGAAAACTGGTGTTAAATAAGTATGAGTATTTGCTCCAATGCTATTTTTAATTATTATAACTGTTGCCTTTGAAATTGTTTATAATTGGTTTAGTGAAATAGGATTCAAGACATGATTAAGATTTGATAGTGAAATTTTTAACTGAATCAATTAAAAGTGAAAATAAGAATTTATCTTGGATTCTGAATTTATAAGATATTTTTTAGAATATACTTAATGTTTTGAATACACTATTTAAAGATTTTGGTTTAATAATCAGTGTTTTAAAACTCATATTCTTTATCAGCTAATGACAAAAGAACCCCCGCCCCCATATCTTATCAGCTTGAGAATGCAGACCAATTTGAAGACCTTGTTAGTTCTATAAATAGAAAGGTGGACTTAGATGCTAAAGTACAACCCAGAACACCAATATGGTGCTGCTTTTAATCAATTCATTAATTCATGCACCGTAAATCTTATTATATTTTTCAAATGAAGAATTTAGTTTCACTAATATTACATTAAATACTTAATTATACTTTACATATAACAAAACGCAGAAAACGTGAAGGTATAACGATAAATAAAAAATATAAATGCTACATTCAGGAATGTCTGGTTCCCGTATTCATACCATATGATGGAAGTGTTGGCAAATGGTATGTATAAGCTTGATGTATGCAAATTTATGCAATGTATTTAAATTGCCCATTTTTTAGAAATGGAGAAACAGGATTCCTTTTGGTTAATGGCACTGGCATCGTCTGCTATAAAGCATGCCTCTTTTACCATGTGTTTTACAGTGTGATGCTCCACGCACAGTATTTCTGTAGATGTAGGTTCAAATGCATGGCTAGTGGATCTTTGATGCTGTAAAAATATCAAGTTAAAATTATATTATAAATTACTGAAATAAATTGTTTTTTTTTTTTGCACTGAAATACTTGTAAACAATAAAGGTCTATTCTTTTAGTGAGCTTTAGAATTTTCAGATAATTTAAAAATGGATCTTATAATTTTGAAGTATTATCACTTCTTTAAAATCTCATCAAACTGATTACATCACAGTTTAGCTTATAACTCACTGTGTATTTGATTTTATTATTTACGGAAGTGGTCTAGTTGGTAAAACTTTATAGATCTGGATATTAGGTTCATGATCATTATTTACGCATATCTTAATGCTAAAAAAAGAAAGTAAAGCAATGAACTACGCTCTACCAATATCCATTTCTTCAATTATACACTATCCTAAAAACCAAATAAACAAACTAACAAAAAAAAACATTAAAATTCACAAATTTAGTACATTTTATAATATTTAGGCAGACATTTTTTCTTCACTGAGTATCGTATGTGATTACATTTTTTAAAAAAAAAAAAATTTATAAATAAATTTTACAATATTCGAGTAGCCATTTTTCTGTCTTTCAGTGCCATACATAATCATATTTATTAATAAAATTTAATTAACTTATGGTGAAAACATATTCTTCCTTTGCTTTCCAAATTTGACATACAGTAGTTTGTGTAATAGAATGTTTTCCAAATGTAGTGCTAAAAGTTTTACAACATTTTAAAACATTTTTAAAGGTCATATTGACACTAAAAGCATCAAAACAATTCAAGAAATTGTAGGAAAATTGCAATTATACTTTTTATAAGAGAAAAAAGTTATTGTAAAAAAAATCACCCAGAATGCATTTCATTGTAATGAAAGTCAGCCATTTTGTTTTTTACTTTATTTAAAAAACAAAAATATAGTATAGTAAATTTTTATTCTTATTTTTATTCTTTCATTGAATGAATGAGTGAATACACACTCAGTAAAACATATTGTAACCAGTTGGGTTACATAGCACATAATAATATGGTGTGTGTGCACATAGATATTTTTTTACATTTCCTGGTATAATTATGACTGTAAAGGGTTAAATAACTCTGATTTAGAATAAAATTTTATTATAAATTAAACTTTTAAAAAGGTCTGAATAAATATAAATATTGCACTATTATTGTTCTGATTTTGAAATTTAAAAACAAGTATGGTGTCTTTGACTTTTTTAAATTAATTGAACAAAATTTCTATCTATTAGAAATCCCCTAAGTGAAAACATGCAGATCACACTTTGACAAAAAATTCAAGCTTGTTTTGAAAAGGGATTAGAGATTAAAAAACACTGTTTTCAATCAAGGTGTTGTCATCACCTCAGATGATTCTATAAAAGGGCTGATAAGAATATCAGCTACAGTCTGGATAGTGGTTTTTGAAAAGATTAGTCTGAATTATAGTTTTTGTAAGAGCTGAATAGAACAGTTAGGCTAGTAAAATTTTTTTGAGTAAGTGGCACCAATTAGCTGACCAAAACAGATTGCTGCAGTTTGTCATTGACTGTATCAGAGAGTTGGCAGAATAGTTACCATGAACTGATGCAGCTGGTGGCAGGAGAGTAGATCCAGGAACTGCTACTATTTTCCTTCACAGGAGTTTGAATTCACATGGAGAAAAATGACCCAAATTCTTGTTTTGAAATTCATAGCCTTAAATGTGGAGAGGACAGTTGCCTGAAATCTATCAAACCAAGACAGCTAGTTTACCTGAAGCCCAATCCAAGACATCTGCTTGCTTGGAACAATCCTAGACAGAAGGGAGACCCACTACAGACCAACATTTTACATGGATTATATTTTTCCTGATGATGACAATCAATAAAAGCAAATTTACCAAGAATAATCTTCCAGCTTGCCAAGGGGAACCCCAGCTTGCTGAAATAATTATATGTAAGCTGACATATCTAAAGGCAAAGAATCCCAAATAAACATATATACAGCTGGTGGTGAGTAGTGTTATATATGCCAAGGGGAACCCCAGCTTGCTGAAATAATTATATGTAAGCTGACATATCTAAAGGCAAAGAATCACAAATAAACATATATACAGCTGGTGGTGAGTAGTGTTATATATGATAATGAACTTTTAAATAATTTCCTTAGTAAAATGACATTTTTATAACTGATATATATAAATTGATATTTGTTTAAAATTGTTTATTAAAGAAAAAAAAGATTTAAATTTTCTATTTATAAATTTGGAAAAAAAAACCAATGTTATAATTAACAGTGGAGAAAAAGATTTCCAAAAATCTTTTAGACTAGAAAAAAAGGACATTTTACAAGAACAATCAATTGTCAAAAATTTGATAGTATTTATTTTAAAAAATAGGGAAACTATACCCATCAAAGTAAAACTTAACATAAAAAATATGTGAATGTTATAATATAATTTCAACAAAGAATTTAATTGTGAAAATGTTATAATATAATTTCAACAAAGAATTTAATTATACAGCATCTTTAAGTTATTTCACTGAAGAGAGAATATTTAGAGATCGTTTAAAATTACCCAAAAGAGAAAAGAAATTCATCTGAGAAATATACCAGAATACACTTAAATTAAAGGTAAGATCTTTATTTACTAGATCATTGAATGGAATTGCGAAAAAATCGCTCTATAACAAGATTTAGAAACAAAAATGTAATTAATGCAGAGATCGCCATGTCAGAGCTTAGCGATTCAGAAAAAGAATCAGTATAAAAAAAAAAGATTTTCTAAAGCCATCCAGCTTTCAAAAAGCTAAATTACGGATCAAAACACTATTACCTAACAAGAAAAATCCAAAAACTCAGAAAATACCTAAAAAGTCATTAGAAAAGATTGATGGAAAAAATATTATAGATAACATTACTCAAAGCTCAGAGTCAGTTAATATGAGTGATAACGTAAGCTTAAACCTTTCCGATAATAACAAACAATATCTAAATAAAAGACCTGATGAATCGCACATTTTTATTAATGATACTTCAGAATCTAGTTCATCTAACCAAAATATTTCAAATAATCAATTTTCTTTTCAAAATAATTCTGAAATTGTAACAAATTTACAATCTAAAGAAAAGTCTAATCGTAGCGAAATGCAAAGCCTTATGCATAATGCACAACTTGCAAATAATGAACAAGTGAATTTAGACCCTCCTGAACATGGTAATATTAAAGATATATCCATGAATGTACTCAAAACACAAAATTTAATACCACAATGCCCTTTTCCTAGAATGAAAAAAGAAAATCAGAAATCCTAGCCTCAGATAGTGACTCGAGCGAGTTGGGCTCTCAATCTTCTAGCGATTCAAACGAGTTAATTTATCAATCATCGAAAGAAACAACAGACCTTAAAACAGAAGAAAATATTAGCAAAAAAACTACAGGCATGTTGTACATTAGGAAAACATACGATAAATGTGAAAGCAAATCAAAAATTACATCAGTTAAATCTAAAGAATCAAAAAAAGTCCGGAGCCCAGAGCATATCGCTCAGGTATCGGACACTTACGTAATCTCCGGACAAAATAATAAAAGTTTATTTAAAATGGATAGCATGGACTCACTCATCAATAGCAAAGCTTCTCCAGTCCCAAAAATAAAAGTAAATACAAATAAACAATCAATATCTAATAAAACACAAGCAATTCTGCCCAAAAAGCCGAAATTAAACTCCGACACAAATAAAATTAAAAAACACAGCAAAAAGCGAAAAAAAAAAATACCAAGCTCGGAGCATGATGCAGCATTAGTGCTAAGCCCGAACCTTAACGCAGGAGATATAGCTGATCATGTAAAAGAAAATCACAGTGATTTCCAAAATCATATCAAACGGAAAAATAAAACTCAAACAATAAAAGAACAAGAAAATATAAAACAAAATTCCAATTATTGTCAGGAATTAGTCAACAATAATTCACAAAATCAAGTTAACCAACATGAAATTAGATCCGATATTTGCAGTGGCCGGGATGAAGCCATCGGTCACGGCAGCGCAGATTTTATGAAAAAAGATCATCCATTAGAGAATAATCACAACTCAAAACCGAAATTAAACAACAAAAATCAAATTAGTAATAACACATTTATTTTAAAATCATCAAACAATGAAATAATTCACAGCATATCCACAGGAAATAATGACGTATTAATTGGGAAAAATAGTAATGTTAAACCTTCAGGAAAACAAGCGCTACCAATAGGGGCGCAAAACGGAAATCTAGGAAACCCCATCAATACTTGCACATATTCAGGAAAATCTAATATTGCAACAGATTTAAATGATAATACTCAAGCAAATAAAACTAATACACATATAAATCAACCACAAACAAGCTTTAATACACAAAATAGAAACACATATGCTAATATAGCAAAAATAAAAGTAACAGATAAAAACTCGTCCTATTCTAGCTCAGGAAATCGCAACACAACAGTAACTGAAAATGCGTTACGGGTAAACCCAACTAACTCAACACTACTCGATCTCATGGAAGATAATTTTAACAAACAACCTGCTAATATATCCACAGACAAATACATATTCACAACAGACAACTATGAAGAAGACCATTATAATCATCTATCATTTCAATTTAATAGAACCATTCCCTAATCTTTTGCTTAAATCACTGCTGAATTATAATAGTGACAAGAGTCTCGTCATGGCCATCACAGACCCTAATTGCTCACTTATCAAATTCCCCATAGACTCATTCTGTGCAATGATCAAAAAAGGGTCTATGGGTGCGGGCATTCACAGAATACTAACACATCCCAATGACCGCTATATAGCGGTCGAGTTCAAAACTTGGGCTGAAAGGAATAATTTCAAAGTCAACAATAGGACCATCAATAACCATTTTATTTGCTATGTTGACTTCAACAGAACATCAGCATTATCTGGCAGGATAAAAAACTGCATTTCTGGTTTTGAAGAAGATCAGCTTCAAAGCACCCTCAGCCCATTTGGAAAGATATACAAATTTATATATTTACCAGAAGATAGGGCTGGTGATGCAATATTATCTAACACTGCTGTGTTTGAATTGCATCTGAAACAAGGAATTAAACCTACATATATACCCACTACCATCAGTTTCAAGGGAGTTCCTATGATTCTTACATTTCTGGGAGTAAGACCCCAATGCTTTGCTTGTGGTCAAAGAACACACTTGATCAGAGAGTGCATGACAAGGAATTGCTCCCACTGTGGAGAAAGAAACAACCAAAACCATAAATGTTCGGAAATAGACCGAAATGTGCAACTCTTACCCAAAACAAACCAAAGTGATAAGCAGTGTTTCTTAATAGACCAAAATATTAACACAACCAATTCACTTCAAAGAGATAACCAATTACTAAGTTTTAAAACTTCATTAAACTTACCACATACCACAAACAAACAAAACACACAAAAGTTCTCAAGTAACAATGTACCTATACCAACAAAGATAAAACCAAAAGATTTGAACACAGCTACACACAATCAAAAACAGCCATACAATCTGATACACACCAACAATCAGGATAAAATGCTACCTTTGCAAAACCATATACCAGATCTCAATAGAGGCAAGACTCAAAACAAAATAATTAAGAAGTCATCTTGTAAAAACAAAACACACATTGAATCTGAGTATAAACCTAATGATGAAACTGAAATGGAGTTTACACAATCCATAATTATAAACAATAAAAGAAAATCTTTCACAAATCAAAAGATAGACTCAGAAGATGAGGGTTGTAGTTCCATAGTTCCAGCAAATACTATTAAATCTAGCACAACAAGCAGTATCAAGAAGATAAGAAAGACAAGTAACCCTATAATTCCAAACCCATCAAATGGAATAGATAGAGAAGACACATGTGAATCTGTCAATCTTTTTACACCAACCTTTTCAGAAGATTCTCAAGTCCTCCGACCAAATATAAGACCAAAGACCAATTCACCATCTACAAACCCGCTTGCGGTTATCTATAGCAGTCACCAACATAGTGCAGACTATTAATTGTAAGATTGTGGGGTTGAATATAAGAGGTATCAACTCCACTGCCCATGTATATGACATAAAACACTGGTTTCAAAACAACCTACCACATATACTATTCATGGGAGAAACTAAATATCACATAAACTCCAGCAGTATTATCATGGAAGAACTATCCAAACTGGGTTACACTCAGTTTAGCACTAGTAATGTAGCAGCTGGAAAAGTAGGCATAATTATAAATAGTAAAAATGCTCCAGATAGTTTTAAAATTACTTACACAGACAAAAATATAATATCTATCAAACTCACATATGCAACTACCACCTTTAATGCTATATACATATACACTCCTAACAATGTCAGTTCATATATTAAAATAGTTAATAGCATCAACCTGATAATCTCCACCAGTAGCTGGCCAACAATGATTGTTGGGGATTTTAACACTTCCTATGGAGAATTTGTCAATAAATACCTTCATCTTCTGAATAGAGGCTTTCTTAGTGGGGAAGGTTTTTTTCCAGATAGTGCTTTTTCATTCTATACCAGAAGACACAAATCTTTGATAGATCTGGTCTTTTACACACCCGAATTCCACTACATTATGGAGGCAGTGCTTCAGCCTGTAGCATTCTCTGACCACTTTGCAGTGGTCATCTCAATGCAAATTGATAACCTCACACAACTGAATCACAACAAAACGATTAGAATGCTAACAAATGCCAACATAACTGAAGCCATCCCATCAGAGGCATATATTCTATTTAGGAAAATAGATATACCTTCAAGACCACCTGAAGAGGCTTGGTTTGCACTAGTGGGAGTTCTCCAAACTCTAATAGTCCAGTACTCCTGCAGGTCAAAGTGCCCAACCTCATTATTAAAGGACCTAGAGAACATTAATGCTCAACTTAAACAGTTCTCTACTGAAAGCAACTCGATAGATGACATTCTCTCACTTAAGAATGAATATAAAGCAAAGCAAAAAGCCCTTGCTGAATATGTGTCTCTGAAAAGATCCAAGATATATCTGGCTCCTCAATATTGTTGGACTAGAGGATATCTCAGGTGGGCCCTGGGGCCACAGAAAAAACAAAATACTCCAATACTAATTAAACATCAGGGCACCAGCATGACTGGATACCACATGCTTGAAAAAATTAAACTACACTTTGAAAACAAATTTAAAAAACAAAACTCATCAGTAGATCATGATTGGACAAGACATTCATCCAGTAATGATCATTTGATCACAGTCCAAGATATTAAAAACAAACTATGCTCCCTTCCAGACAGCATCCATCCTGGAATGCATGGGATACCTAAATTTCTTCTCTCCCACTTAAGCAATTTTACTGTCCCAATCATCATGTTAATGATTGACCATCTTGCGCAAAAGCAAAGGTTCATTAAAAATTTATATCCAGTTGCATTGGTGCCATTTACGAAAAAGAGCAAAGACCCTACTGATATAAACAACTCAAGACCCATATCCATGTCTCCATTCTTAATAAAGATTATAGAGGGTGTCATTAAAGATAAGATACAACATAAAATCCTGAGTCATATCATGCCCTCTCAGTATGCCAAAAAAGGCTCCTCAGCACTCACGGCGATTGGTGAAACCAAAATACTCTTGGATTACATCAGAACCAACAGAAAATCCAAGCCCATTGCTGTACAACTTGACATATCTGAAGCATTTGACTCAGTCAATATCAGCACACTGCTGAATATTTTGGAGGGCCTTGGTGTTCCCTCCCAGATAATTCAGATATTGGACAATTTACTACACAATAGGGAAATTCACATATCACTCAATGGAGTATATACAAACAGTTTTACTCCGAATACTTCAATTCCACAAGGATCTCCACTCAGTGCTCTCCTGTTTGCCTGCTACATCAATCCACTTCTTAAAGACATTGAAGATAACCTACCTGGAATATATATACCCAGACTCAAAAGAGCGATCAAAGCAATCGCTTACATGGATGATGTCTTGATCATTCTGCCAACTCAGAAATATCTAAACACACTATATGAAATATTGGACAAATATACAAATCTATAAGACCTAAAAATAAATACAGGAAAATCCACAGCTTGGTCTATCCTATCTGGAAAAAAAATCAAATCGCGCTTCCAAGCTGAACCACAGAAATTTCTGGGATTTAATATTTCAAAATCGCAATCAGCAATGTCTAAAGAACTTCAGGCAAAAATCCTCCAGTCCACAGACCAGATCACTAAGACCCTCTCAAAGGTATACCTTTTGCTCTATGGTAAGGTTTCACTGCTAAATATAAAGATTTACAGCAAAATTGCGTACTACCTGCCAATGATGAATGCAAATAAAACATTCATCAAGAAAATTGAGCAATATTGCTCAAGATTACTATGGAAAGGACAAACTGTTTCCATCAGCATGAGAAACATGCAGGAAAACAAAAGATTAAATGGAATGTCTCTACATTCCATCACTTCAATTAACTATCAGAAATCACACACTCTGATATATAATCTAGTCCAAAAATATGGCCATGACCAGATCACTGAATGCATAATTCCTACCGACACACCACCCCCCAAAAAATTAAGCTGGCTTGACCATCTAATCCTGTCAACAATGCAACAAAATACAAATGCCCATAACAACTATCAAAGCAAGATCAAGCTATGGGATGCCCATCGCATCCTAAAACAAAATAATCAAATCTCTACTACAAGATTAAGAATAACTAATCATAAGCTGATTACCCTTTCAAGTATTGGGCTCTAGAACCAAAATACTTAGATTACTTACTTAAAATTAATCTGGATGCCATGCCGGTCAACTGGTTCCTCAGATATAAAAGATCTATCACCAAAGTCCAATCAATTTGCCACAGCTGTGGCAGGGATGAGGAAACATTTGACCACATAATTAAAACATGCATGGGTCTAGGTAATATTAAAACTATAATATTTAACAATTCAAAGATAGACTACTACAAAATACTTAATATAAAAGAATGCATTCATGGAAGAGATATTCCTACAATCAGGCTGTCAATTTTCATCACCTATGCCATTTGGATTGTAAGGTGCAAGGCACAATACCAACATCCCAAGCCAGATGAAAACTCATTATTTATTCAGAGCATAGAGAAAATTAAACAAAGAGACAAAACTCTTGCCACAACATTCATTTTTCAAGAGACATGGAAGCTATATCAGACTCTCTAATAAAGTTAACAAAGAACTTAACCACTAAATACCTAACCCTGTTTAACTCAATAATGTTAGTTCCATAACTCATCTCCATATTTGTAATATATCATCCATGTTAATTAGTTTAATAAATGTTTTGAGAAACAAAGAATTTAATTGTGAAAATGTATATTTTAATAACTTTATTACTGTAACAAATTAAAATAGATAAATGTCAGTCTGCATATATACATGCACACACATATATGTAAATTTTAACTCTTTTATTGTATTTTATATAATAATTCAAATATGTTATGTAAATAAATTAATATATTTCACTGATATGCGGTTTAAATAAATCTAGCATAAAGTATTTGCATTATTAAAAATATAAGTTAAAAAGTTTAAACATTTATTATTTTTATGTAACAAGTTAAATATGTTCAGAAATTTCATGCACACACATGTATGTGTGCTTATATCTGTCAATTGTATTGCCAATACCAATGCTTGTCAAGTATAATACATATGTAAAATTTAATCTCTTTTTTTTATAATTATTTTATGTTAAATGAAATGTTTTCATCGTATATTATAAAACGTGTGTCTGTGTGCAAATATATATATGCATTTATTTAAACTTATTGAGTGACATTGTAAATCAATGTAATAACTTGAATTTTGTAATAATCTTGTAAATTGTGATGTTATAACTTTTATTATTGTATATTATTCAAAACCAGAAGCCTTATCTTATAAGACCTTAATTTCATTTTTTACTGTTATCCAATTATTCCAGTGACTCAATTGTAAATGGTAATAGAATATTATGTAAATCATCCCTTGGTCACCATAACAGTAATACAGCTTGTGTTCTCTGAGCTAGATTTGAGTATAATGGAGGAATATATGAATGGGGATGTGTATTTAGTGCTTTTTGGGCATCCGGAGATGATCAATCATCATCCTTATTGGCACAAAATAGAATACTCTTTAAAACCCATGTATTACATTCGGATTTTAGTTTAGTCTTATTAGAAGTTAAGTTAATAAACATCACATGCCTGTTTTAGAAGTTAAGTTTATAGTTGGCCAGTACAATTGGCCTGAGAATTGAGATGATCAGCATGTCTTTGTATCCCAGCATTATTGTTTAGATTTCTGGTTATGTATTCTAATGGATTATCATGTAAGTGGTGAATGCAAGTTATGTTTAAATAATTGTGCAAGCTGGCAAAGGCTCAATAGTTAGCCTGGTCTACAGAAAACCCATTTCCATTCCAGTCACAAGATTTACTATTGATTTATATTTATTATTGTTCAAATCCAGTCACAAGATGGACTGTTGATTTTATTATATTTTATTGCGGATCATTTGTGATGATAAATGGTTATTTATTTTGAGTATTACTTATTATACTTTTACTTTATAATGCTGGTTGATATTTAATTATACTTAACTGACCTCTTCTAACTCCTTAATTATGCTTTTAGTTGCTCTTCTGATCTCTCAATGATCTGTCAGAGATCTCTTGATCTTATGCTCCCCTTAAATATATCTTACTTATATATACTTTTGTAAATTATTGATATTTCATTTAAATTGACTGGGAATAATGATGACTTTGCCATCACCCCAGGTATGACTATGACCAATCTCCCTTCCTACCACACCATCTCCTTACAATATGAAAACATGTTCCCTCAACTGTAAAAGAGTCCAGATATTTATTTGCAAGAGTGAAATCTGAAGGGAATTTTAATGGAATTAAAGGTTTAATCTATGAGAGAGCACAACTTGGGTAGACTGTTGATTTTTAAGTTTTTGTAATGATATTACTGTATAAAAATGTAAAAGAGTATATGTATAAACTGATCCATTCCTTGTTATTTCTTTTGATTCCATCATACTTCTTATTATCAAAGATTATGGAAACAGCATACAAGCCACATGGTTCTTAGTGTGTGAATAATTATAGATACATTATAGGGCTGAAAGTATTTTATATATTTTTTAAATAATTGCTTGAGGTTGATTGTTTGCTTATGAAACATGAATAGGTGTAGAGATGAGAAGTATGATAGGAAGATTTGAAAAAGGTATAACATTTTTTTTGGATAATTATTGAACAAACATATGGATTCAAGATTTAGTTTAAATTAATCATTAAGTAAACATTTTGGTTGGAATTGTAATCACTCATTTATGTACTATCATTACAAATCATCATAATCATTATCATAATCAATAATTTCCATGCTTTATCATCATAACATTCATCATATATTATTATCATGATTACTCATCATCATACATAATCATCATGATATTCATCATATATCACCATTATGATCAACTGCTCTCTTGCCTGATCATCATGATAACTAATCATCATATATTATCATCGTCATGATCAATTGCTCTCTTGCCTGATCATCATGATAACTAATCATCATATATTATCATTATCACTAATTGTCATACCTCATCCTCATAATCACCAATTATCATACATTGCCATTATGATCACTCTTCATTGTATATTACCATTATGATACTCATGATCATATATTAATATCATGATTACTTATCATTAAGCATTATCATCATGATTATTGTTTATTGTATACTATCATCATGACTACTCATCATTATACATTATCATCATGATTACTAGTCATCTTACTTTATCATCATAATACATTATCTTCATATCAAGCCTATATATATATATATATATATATATATATATATATATATATATATATATATATATATATATATTAGTTATTGTGTACTATAATTATACTCTACCCTCATGACATCTAGTCCTTATATATTACTATCATGATCATTAAATATCATACATAAATGAATACAGTAATTACGAGAACCTTTGGATTTGCTTTCATTCTAACATTTGTCAATTTACTTTTTACAAGTTTATTTTTTACCAAAATCTCTATTGTTTTTAGGTTCTAAACCAATACTTACAACATTATGTGTACTTGTATTCTTTTCCTATAGAGTTTCACAACATCGATACATATACCACAGAATGCGAACTAAGGCCTAAGGCAGTTCAATATTTGTAGAGCATGAAAGAGTCACTGGCCACACCTTCCAACTGGCTTCAGCCAAGATAATGTGCACAGAGCACAATGACCAAAACACAAAGTAAAGGAGGGTTGTTACATTGCAGATGATCACAAAGCAATCAACTGAAGAGATGCCTGTTTTACTATCTCTAAAAAGTGAGATGTTTAAACAATATTGAATAAATTTGCATACATTACTGTGGTATTCACCAACTACTAGTGAAAAGAGCTATGAATATGGAAATATAGAATTTCTCAAAAGTGCTCAGTTGATCATTTGAATGTATAGCTACATTAATTGTGTATAAAATACAAGCTTAGTATTATAAAACTTCTACATTTTTTCTCCACCATCCCATAATATTTTATCTCACCGAGATTTATATATCTCACTTTTTTTTCATTTTTAGCAATATAAGTTGATCTCCTTCTGTGGCAAGTTTATTATTGTGATATTTCATATATTTATTCTTACAATATATATTTGATTTTGGAATAATTAATTAATATCCTATGATGTTTTTATTTTTATTTTTAAATTACTATTTACACATTTAATGTTCTTTAAATCAATTATGTTTCACAATCTTCATTTCATATATAAACTCATGAATCAAAGTCATAAGTTTGATAAACAGTATTTGATCAAATATAATGCAGAGGTATATATTATAAATAGTGACAAAAACTTATATAATTGGAAATAGTATATACAGTAGAGCTGGGATATATGTTATATTTGTTCCAAGCACTTTTAATATACATTATACATCATGTATAATAGCTCACAATTTGTTGCTAAACTTTGATTAGAATAGAAATATGTAAAAACAAAGCAAAACTCTCCATATAGTAGTGTCATCTTGTGCTAATAAGAGCAATCAATGGATGCCATTGATCATGTGGTGTTTAATAGAATATGTACTGTTATTGAGCTGCAAGTGTGGAGAAACCTGCTAGTTGCTAAGACTCTAACTGAATTCACAACATTTGTACTCCTCAATGCTGATTAATGTACAATGAAGAGTGACCATAATGGCAATGTATGATCATTGGTGATTATGAGGATGAGGTATGACAATTAGTGATGATGATAATATATGATGATTAATTATCATGATGATCAGGCAGGAGAGCAATTGATCATAATGGTGATATATGATGAATATCATGATGATTATGTATGATGATGAGTAATCATGATATATGATGAATGTTATGATGATAAAGTATAGCAATTATTGATTATGATAATGATTATGATGTTTTGTAATGATAGTACATATTGAGTGGTTATGACGATGATGTATAGTGATGAGTAATCATAATGATAATATACGATGAGTGATATGATAATGACTAGTCACAATGATAATATATAATAAATAATAACCAAGATGATAATGTTTAATGACAAGTGATAATGATATTAATATATGATCATGAGTAATTGTAATGGTAATATCCAACGACAAGTGATCATGATGGCATTGTATGGAAATCAGTGATTATTATGATGAGGTGTGGCAATTAATGATGATGATAATGTATGATGATTGGTTATCATGATGATCAGGCATGAAAACAATTGATCATGGTGGTGCTATATGCTGAATATCATGATGATTATGTAAGATGATGAGTAGTCATGATGATAATATACAATGGATCATGATGATAAAACATAGCAACTATTAATTATGATAATGGTTATGATGTGCTTGTGATGATGGTATATAATGAGTGATCATAATGATAATGTATAATGATGAGTAATCATAATAATAATATATGATGAGTAATTTGATGATGAGTAGCTCATAATGATAACAAATAATAACCATGATGATAATGTTTAATGACAAATGATTGTGATAATAATAGATGATCATGAGTAATCATAATGGTAACATATAATGAAGAATGGTCATGATGACAATGTATGATAATCTGTGCTTATGATGATAAGGTATGACAATTAATAATGACAATAATATATAATGACTGGTGATCATGACAATAAGGCATGAGATCTATTGATCATGATGATGATATATGAGGAATAATCATGATAATAATATACAATGATGAGTAATCACAATGACAATATATGATCGAATTAATATAATGATGAATGATCATGATGATGAGGTATGAGAATTAATAATGATGATAATATATGATGACTGGTGATTATGATAATAAAACATGAGAACTATTGATCATGATAACTATATATGAGAAATAATCATGATAATAATGTATAATGATAATTAATCACGATGACAATATATGATTGAATATAATGATGAGTAATCCTAATGATAAAGAATGGCAATTATTGATTATGATAATGATTATGATGTAACCATGATGGGTAATCATGATGATAAGGTATGGTGATGGGTAATCATAATGGTAACACATAAAGGGTGTTATGCTGATGTGTATTTATGATGATAATGTATTGAATTCAAAAATTGAATGTATAATTAATATATATATATAGAAAAATAATTATATAATGTTAGTAAGGATGTGATTAATTAAAAAAGACTTAAAATTTTAGGAAATGATGAAATGTGTAATATTTAAAATTTCAAAAAAATGCAAATTGGTAAGATTTTATAAAAAAATAAAATGATAATAATGAATTTATATTTCAAGCCCATTAGAAAAGAATATTTACAAAAAAAAAAGGCTTCCTATGATAAGAATTATAATTTTCAATGAGATTATGTTTTGAATTAATAATAGATTTAAAAACAGTATTGAAAGTGTGTGTGCGTATCCTAGAATTGATAAATATTTGGGTCAAAGGAAAAAAAAACTAAAATTATGTTTTAAAAGAATAAGAACTGAGATAAAAGGGTAACTGATAAATTAAAAGGAAATAGAAAAAATCTATCTGAGTTTATAGATAAGAAGTGTAAATTATAGAATACTAATTGAAAGATAAATTCGAATAAATGGGAGAAATTTTTCTAAGAAAGTTTAAAAGTTTCTACATAAAAATAATAAATTGTGAATAAAATAGAATAGTAAAAATTTATCAGGTATTATTAAGATAATAAATAAACTAGCAGAGTGAGAAGATGAAAAATCCGAATTCTTTAAAAGATAAAACTATATATATATATAATAGAATCAAAAGAAATGGCAGGGTATTGATGAGGATGAAATACTACAAATGTCAAATGATCAATATACCAATTAATTAATATAATATGGTAACCGTGCTTTTTGGGGGAGTTTTTAACTGTTATTCTACACCTTTGAAATGTAACTCTAAAAAGATTCCTTTTTCTTGTTTGTATTACTCTTCTTGTTACTATTTCTTTTCAATTTTTTTTTCTTTCAGTAATTTAAATTTATCACCATTTCACGGAATTAGAATAGCCCATAATTCAAAACTATTTCATTATCATTTTTTTTCTCTCCAGCTTTGCGTGGTTTGTCGGTTCTAGCACTCGAAGTTTTTGTGGACTCCCGCGCGCAATAAAGCTATATGTTTTTTTCTTCATATTATTGCTGAATGTAGCTTCTTTATTTGTTTAAAGTTATAATAATCATTTTAATTGATTTTGAATTATTTAACTTTTGTTTCACACGCATATTATCGAGGTTATAGCCTCAGTGGATATTACTTACGTAATCAATGTGCGTTTAATAAATTTATAATTACAACTTTAAATTACTTTAATAGATTTCTAACTATAAAATCTTTCCATTGACTCGTTGTAAATCGATCGAAAGATTTCACATGTATTAATGTGTAATAAGAAATGTGGACTTAATCAGTGAAGTATTGAATAGCTTCACGCTCGCAGATCTAACCGCTTCAGCTTCACCTATTTAAATAGAAAGTAGGTTGAAGTAAAGAGGGGTTCCCCTTGGGTTCCCTTCTTTTCTTCCATAGCGTAAGCTTGTGGTTAAAACACCTGTAGAGGTCCCTACTATCGCATTTTTACACGCATATTATCGAGGTTATAGCCTCAGTGGATATTACATACTTATACTTAGATATAATCACACTGAATATTCAAAAAATAAATAAATCGTGCAAAGTCTTTGAAAACAACCACTATGTTTTAATAAAATCACCTTATAATATTTTTGCAATGTCAAATTGTTCGATTATTAATGCATAAACCTTTCAGCTGACTAATTTTTTTGCGGAAACAGAATTAATTCTATTTGTCAATTACGTAAAAGTTTGAATAACGTTATTCATCAATTATGTTTAGAGTATACTTCTATTCAAAAAGAATATAACCTTCAATAAACAGAACTGGTTTAATTTAGTTTCTAAAAATCAAATTATTTCACATTCAAATTGGTTAAAAGTAATGAAAAATTTAAAATAATGTTAATAACAAGAAAAATATTTGAAAAAAAACCTCCAGTAAAACAAAAGAATTATATTTCAATCATTAAGTGATATCACTTGTATGTTGTTGTTTTTTGGTCTTAGAAATTACGATCTCTGATTATTCATTTTTGTTGTTTTTTCTTCGTCTAAAATTCAATATTTTAAATAAAAATCTAAATCTAGACACATTATTATTCAATATAGTGTAAAACATAATCATAAAATACCTAAATATTTATGAAAAATAATTGTATTTTTTTTAATTTATAAATAACTTTATTGAAAAAAACATATGTAAGAATGATAACAATTGTAAATCACAAATAATAGTTATCCATGTTGCTCAGGCAACCAGATGGTCTGATGTGGTCACTGGTGTTGTTTAATCCAGCTTGATCAGGCTCCATGTGTTGTATTTTTTAGAACATCGAATGTCATTGATATGGAAATAGCGGTCACTTGTTTTGAATAACAGCCAGAAGCTATTCTCTTTCCCTTGAATATTTTTCTTATAAAATTTAAAAATTTTAAATCAAAGTTTATATTTAAGTAAATTAATATAAAAAGTTAATTAACAATGTAAAAATTATGAGAAATATATTTATTTGCTTTCAAAATCTATTGTGAAAGCAGTTCATAAAATATTTTGGTTCGATTTTTTACTTTGACAATTAGAAATGCATAATGGACAATGGTCCAAGCTCACAGTCAGTGCTTACTGACTCCTTATAAGGAAAAAAAGACTTTAAGGTATAACAATAGACAGCAATGAAAAATCAATTGGGACTAAAATTTTAAATATGCAATTTTCTATAAAATAAGCATAAAATGTTGATTTTGCAATCAAAACTGGCCGAGATATGGCACATGGATGATTCCTAAATTCTCTGAGCATAGTTGCTGAGAGATTCCTGACTTTGTATAAGGAGAAGTCATAGTGCATCACACATCAATAAACAGTTAAAAAATAATGATAATTTAACAAAATTATTGAATCTGATAGCTCTTATACTAAATACTTAATATCCATTTTTCAAAGTCTTTTTTAATCCAGTTATTTTTTGAATGTTTGATATTAGTGACAAATAGTCATTTAAAATGGCCACTGAGCATGTACTATATCAGCACCAAATATTTATTGCATGTTTTTAGAATCAAGAATGGAGATTTCAAAGAGAAGAACAAATCTTACATCTTCTCTTTTACCTTTTTTGCATTTTTCTTTTTATATTTATATATATTCCTTTTTTATAAATCTTCTCATATACATTTTAATATAATTTTTTATATATAATTCCACCTTTATTTTTCTAACAGTTTCAACTGTCCTGTAGTCTTCATCAAGGAAATGTATGTAAAAAAATTGCATTAAAGTATATATGAGAATTATTAAAAAAGTAATGTATAAGAATAGAAGAAAAAAACACTTGAATGCAAATTTAAAACATTTCCTGATATATTAATATTAAAAACAATAATGATTCATTTGTAAAATATACATTTGTGAAACAGAATTTTCCATAGCAGTGGTTGGAAAATCTGCTATAACAAATTATATTCATACAGATAAACATAAACATCTTGATATAGAGACAGCAATGTCTAAAGTAACATCTTTTTTTCAAACTTCCAAGTTTTGGATTGGCTGAAAAATGATTAACACTTATGGAAGGTACTTCTGCTTTTCAGACTATTGTTCACAACCATAGCTTTAGAAATATAGATTGTACTAATAAATTATTTTAAAAAATGTATAAATCTCAATTTTTTGTTCAAGAACTAAGTTTGAGTTAATAATTAAAGAGGATTTGAACACAGACTTTTAAGCTTTCTTCAGCTATCCTCTCCAATTTATATAACCAATACACATGACCACACACATGTGAACAGGATAAATAATCTCCAATATACATATTTTATGCTGAACCAGCACACATCAATTGGTCCAGATCATCATCTCTCACACACACACTCATACACACACACACACATATATATATATACAATCAATGTTCAGTTTATATTAAGATATCAAATCTTCAAACTTTAATGAACAAACTTCAATATTTTCCATCCTCAGACTCTTCAGCCATCCATACAACTGAAAATCTGATGATGGAATGCTCCAACCCTTGTTGATGCCAATATTGCTGTCATACCCAAATATTTAAAAATTGTTATGGAAAAATTGTCAAAAATTAACCACTGTAAGGAACAACATTTTTTTTTTTAAATCTCATATTTGTAATTGCCCGTGTACCAATGCTTCTATAGAGAGAGAGAGATGTTTTCAAGTGGAAATGACAAACCGAGAACTGGAAAATCACAATTATCTGTAAGCACTTTATCGTCCATCACATCCATAAAATGTAATTTGCTTGATGTACATTGTTAGAAGGAAATGAACAATTATTAAAACAAATACATTGGCAAAGTATTATTTTAAAAAATAAAAAATTTCTGCATTGTTTAATGTGGTATTGAATAAATAATAAATAGGTGTTTTTAAAATTATCATTTGTAATAATGTTTATAAGGCTGTTTGTGTTTTATAAGGCTATAAATCTTTTTTTTACTTAATGTTCTCTTCCTTTTCCATTGCAGTTAATTGGTTACCTTACTTAACACCACATGATCACCATTTCTTATGCTTGCTTATAACTGTTATTAAAACAGGCAAAACTCTCTATATGTATTGCCAGTCAGTGCAAGCCAGAGTAATCAATGGATGCCAGAAGGCTTGTGCATAAAATCCCCATCTAGTGCCTACTTATCCAATATCCCCAAACTAGTTTCTGGCTTATGGCCTTTATCAGTGAGGAGCCTTGGATCTGAAAGCACTGCGCTTAGATCTTAGGATTTAATGCATCCCTCCAGCAGCCACCTTTTATCTCTACTTAACTACAAAACTATGAGTCTTAAATTAAAAACACCATAATACTTTCAATCCAAGCTCATTAACTTATATAGTCAGATATGTCAGAACTCAGTTCAGGACCTATACATTTTGGTGTGTTTTGTTCTTTAATAACCATAGCCACCACTATCCTATTAGGAAGGATTGGTTTAAAGCCAATAAACATCACATGATCATCATTTCTTATGCTTGCTTATAACTGTTATTAAAGCAGGCAAAACTCTCTATACATATTGCCATTCAGTGCAAGCCAGAGTAAACAATAGATGCCAGAAGGCTTGTGCATAAAATCCCCATCTAGTGCCTACTCATCTAATATTCTGAGTTCAGACCTATATTACTATATAAGCTAATGAGCTTGGATTGAAAATATTATGGTGTTTTCAATTTAAGACTTATAAATTTTGTAGTTAAGTAGAGATAAAAGGTGACTGCTGGAGGGTTACATTAGATCCTAATATCAAGTGCAGTGCTCTCATATCCAAGGCTCCTCACTGATGAAGGCCACAAGCCAGAAACTAGTCTGGGGATATTGGATGAGGAGGTACTAGATGGGGATTTTATGACAAGCCTTCTGGCATCCATTGATTACTCTGGCTTGCACTGAGTGGCAATACATACAGAGAGTTTTGCCTGTCTTAATTAACACCTGCACTATTTATATGTACCTGAATATACGTGTGATAAGGAGATAACAGATAAAGTTGTATTTATCTGTCATGGCATTAGTAATGATGAAGATAATCTAACATTCATACATTGAAAGCACAATGTCCTATACTCAGAATATGGGGAAGATGCATCAGCTAGCTAGCCAGATTACAATAGTTAAATGTTAAAGATTTATATCAATGCATGTTTGCTTTAGGGTATGTATCTGTGACATTTTGAGTCATATATTATATGAATGCTAAGCCTTTAACTAGTGAATTTTTCAATTCTTGATTAAGACATTTTGGAATATGTCAATTTAGATTGGTAAAATATAAAATCTGTCAAGCGCTGTTAGCCGAGAGGTCATCGCGGCCGCCTTGCAAGCAAGTAGTTAGTTGCAGACGGTTGTGGGTTCGCGTCCCGGCCGGTGCTATGACATATGGAAAAAATATATATATATATAAAATCTTTAGGTCTAAGCTCGATTATATGCATGTAAAGTTTAATAAAAATTATCAAGATAAAATTTATATTAAAAACCTAATCATAAAAGTAAAATCTAATAGTTAGTTTGATAATTTGTCAAATGGTTATTGAAATCCCAGATCTAAATAATAATAATATTATTAAATGATAACATTCGTCATTATTTTGGATACTTGTGTATAATCCATTCAATCAAAATAACAAGTATCTCTCTATACGTATTGCCACTCAGTGCAAGCCAGTTTTAATAACCGTTAAGTTTTAATAACAGTTAAGAGCAAGCATAAGAAATGGTTATCATGTGATGTTTATTGTCTTAATAACAAGTATATTAATAATTAGAAAATGATTGGGCTGGCAAAAAAAAAAGCTAAAATCATGTGACCAAAAGATCAAATTACTGCCTCAAATCAAATAAACATGCAAATTTTGTATAAGTATGCACAATGAAAAAAAATCAAATATCTCTAGAAATCAAAATAACAAACATTAATAATTTGAAAATGACAAGGGGGATAACAAAAAAATCTTTAATGTATTTAAATCCAAGTTAGAAATGTGCCAGGTACATATACTATGATTGATTGCATCATGCAGTTTTGATTGGTAAATGGATATCCAACTTATTCGGTGGAAGATAAGCATCATTGGATTAGTCAGATGAGTGTAGTATGATGAAGCCATTGATGGAAGAAGGTATATAATATTCACAAGGTGTTGAAGTTATTTTTTGCCATTTTCTTTTATTTTTTATAAACATAAAATATAAAAAGTGTTTTATAAGTATGTATGCTTACTCACAAATATAACTGTATTTAAGACATAACATCAGGAACACTTTAACTCCCTGTATTTTATTTTTCCATGTGTCGAATGCGTTGACCGGGAAGCGAACGCGGTTTCCCGGGCCAGCTGCTTGGAATGCAGCTATGCTAACCACTAGGCCACCAACGCTTGACAACTTCCGGTATTTTCATCCTGTTTATGGCTATTTATTCAGTCTTGTTTCATACATATATAACATTCTAAAATATTATTCCAATAAATATGTCTTCTATTAAGAATAAATATTTTAATTACTGTAATAAATTTTTATAATAAATACTTGATCTTTTAAAATATAGTTCAATATTTAGCGATGATTATTTTTTAAGAGCCTATGTTAACCAATCATTAGAATTTCACCCTTCAAAGCCATTTAGTTTTTAAGTGTATAAGTCTGTTTTCTTAGAAAATTTGATTTTCTTTCTTTCTCTTTGCTAATGGAAGGTCTTTATCTGTCAAACAAATCCACTTTGGTAGAACTTAGAAGAAATATTTAACATGTGAATAAACATTGATTGACTATGATGGAAATTCTTTTAAAGATGAAGAAATAATGAGATCACTGAGAAAAATTGTATTTAAACAAGATTAACACATCATTTATTTAAAAGAATACTTGGATTAATTTTTTTCTATTTAATTATATTTATAAGTTTGTTTAATATAAATTTTTCTTGGAAAAATTGTGCGTATTATAAGCTTCTATAAACGATGTAATTAATTTTTTTAATGCATTATCTTTATTAAGATTTTAAAATTTTACGCTAGACTTTCGCAAAATACATCAAAGCTATTAAAAAAGATTAATTTTGAAAAACGATTGCCAACTCTTTTCGCTTTTGTTATTGTTGAAGATATTTTATATTTCGTAATATATATACACTGTACTTATAAAACATATTGTGAATACATTGTACAGGCTTAAACCTGCATTTATATATGTAATATATGCGGGGTTCGAACTCAGACTTTCACACGACCCACCACTTTCAGTGCCATCTCATATTGCTGACCCACCTGATCACACACATGTTGAGAAGATAAATAATCACCAATATATGTATTTCATGCTAAACCAGCAATCATCAGTTGGTCTAGATTACTATCCTCACACATATATATAATCGGTATTCAGCTTTATATTAAGATAGCCAATCTATATACTTTAATGGACAGGCTTAAAACAAATACGGATGCTTGAATTTTTATTATAATGACAGTTGTATTATCATAAAAATATTAAAACAACTGATTTATAAGGGATTCGAACTCAGACTTTCACACGACCCTCAACTCTCCATGCCAGCTCATATTGCTGACCCATCTGTGTGTGGTCAGGTGGATCAGCAATATGAGATAGCATGGAGGTTGAGGTTCGTGCGAAATTCTGAGTTCGAGTCCCTTATATATTACATTATATGTGCAGGTGTGTGTAAGTCTGTACAGTGTATTGAAACAACTAATTGCTTTTTAAAAAAAAAAATTTTTAATTAAATTAGCATTTCTAATTTTTGAACCAAAAACAATAACTGGTGAATCTACTTTCCATGCTGCAAACTGAGATTTGAACCCAAGCTGGTTGGATCCTGAATTTTTTATAAGTTATGTACAAGTTTTAGAATACTTTTTTTCAGGTAGTCATATTGTACCCAAGTCACATATTCTCATAATAATGGTTGGTAAATAATCTACCCATTCTTAGCAAATGATAAAGATCTTAACTTAATCTGGAACTGAACCCATACATGTTGAAATGCTGGTTTAAAGAATATAAAAACCAATTGTAATATGATGTTACCTTTATTACTGATGGGTGAAAGTATATTACCCCTAAAGATACTATTCCTATCATTACCTTTATCATAAGATGGAAGTCTTTTATATTGGTAAAAAATCTAATTTTTAAATGATTTGTTTTGGCACATTGATAGCGCTTTTTTCTTCATACGAACCAGTCTTTTTTTTCTTAGATATAGCTAATCCACACTTTTGGTACGGTACACCAGAATTATACTTCTCACTGATTGTCTAAGTATACTGTCTTATTTATTGAGGAATAATTGTGGTAATTAAATTATACTTTACTCATTCCATTTAGTTGAAAGGTGAATACTGTTTTCTTTCTTATTAATGATATGATTGTGGTTATCCATAAACCACCCTCATTAATAAATCAGTCTTTAATTCTAAAGTATAAAATAAATATGTATGTAAATGGAATTAATTAATTATGCAAAAAAATTAATTTTTCACAACCGAATTGACCCATTTTTCCTCACATCACATACCTGACAACAATAAAATGTTTTGTGATTCCACAATTGACTTTCAGTAATATCTGAATATGTTTAGATACTCTAAATTTTCTGTTATTAACAACACAGCTACTAGATTGAAATATTAATTCATAATAAATTTTCTTCCCAACTTTCAAAATTCCACAGTTAGCATAGGAGCTTTATAATTTCCTATCATTCCTATGTTATTATTAATAGTATTACTTTTTGTTTGTACATTAAATTGGCCTTAATGACTAAATTAATTAATTATAGTGACAATAATTTTTATCCAATTCATGGTTTTACATCTAAGTAATTGTATTTTATTAATAAATTTTTAGAGTGCATACAATCGATTCTCTAGTGTTTTCATCTCTTTTTGCATCAAAAAACATCCCTCCATATTTACTTTTACATTCTCTTGAGCTTCATTGTATCATAACTTTTCTTTTCTTTTCATCATCTTATATTCAATGATGTAATTGCATTGCACATGAAAGACCAATCAATCTGCTTACTAAATAATATTGTTAGACAGCTTCTGAAGTCTGCTACTCCAGAAGCAGTATTATCTAAATGCTATATTTATTTTTAAAATAGTAACATTTGTATCTCTAAACTGACAGAATTCTATTTCTTTCATTAATGTAATAACATCAGAAAAGCAAATATTAGACAAATTGCATAGAACTAAAACAAAATTTAAAAAATCATTCTTTATGAATCTTCTATTACTTCTGTTATATTGGGCTAAATTGTTATCAGTTTCTATTTTCAATCAAAACTTAAATTTTTTTTCCTACTCCCTAAAATGGTCCAAGTAGTGGATCCAATTAATACACATATCTTCTTCCATCATTAACAATTCAAAAGGATAATTTTTGTAAAAAAATGTTTCATGTTTTTTTTCTCTTCAGAGCAAAATTATAAACCCTTATTTATCCACTCTTAAATTTATTTTTTTTTGGTATTAAGTATGGAAATAATAAAATTAGAAGATCTATCTTCACCCTAAAGATCAACTATACCCAAATAGCACACTCACTTGAACTTTCACAATAATTATCATTTTAACCTTTTAATGATTATCTTCCTAATAGCATTTCTTTACTGCAGTATGGAAACACTTTGATCTCTTGATATAATTCACTATCTGTAGTGTTTATTTACCCGTTTGATTTCATTTTCTGGTAAAATTAGAACTAAAATTATATTGATTTATTAATTAAAAAAAAAATTTGAAGATGTCACGATTGTGCAGAGAATCTAATATTTGTACAAAAGATGGGATGATTGTGTTAGGAGGATTGTTGAGTGTTATAGTGGTAAGGAATGGGATAAAAGAATAGATTTATTAATAAAGAATAGGGAGTTAGAGAGATGGAGAACTAGTATGGAGAGTAAAAAGAGTTTAAATATATATAGAAATAAACAGAATATTAGGTGTGAGTTAATATATGATAATAGTAAGGAAAGTAGTTTATTGTTTAAGGCTCGAATGGGATCTTTAGCAACAAGAGAATATACATGTAAGTGGAAAAATATGGATGATTTATTCTGTAAATTATGTAAGGAAGGAATAGAAAATATTAGGCATCTGTTAATTGAATGTAAATGTTTGAAAACAGAAAGGGCACATATAATGAAATTATGGAAGAATAAATATGAAAAAAGTGATTATACAGAAAGTGGATTATTGGTTTTTATGCCGGGTTTGGGAAAAGATAAGGGGGATTTAGATATAAAGGCCATATAGTTGACAAAGATTATGTTGTTGAAATGGGATGGAGCAGAATATGAGAAAACTTAGACTGGAGAATGGAAAATAAAGTGGCTAACAGGTTTCTCTGGGCATAATTGATGAGAGATTCTTGACTCCATTTAAGGAAAAGCTACAGTACATCACAGAACATCACATCACATTACAAATGAGTTGTAAATCTGTTTATTAGTTATTTTGTGCTCAGATTCTAAGAGCACTTAAGAGCTTTTGAGAACTTTCATCATTTGTATAATGTTAAAAAAAAAAAGTGATATATTTGCTGAAATTTATTGACATATTTATTATTATTTTTGCAAAATATTTGTGAAATAGTTATTTTTTGATAAAAATAAAGTACTTAGATTAATATTGAATTTGAAAAGTTTTGTTTATTTTGAATACATGTCAAGAGATGTATTATGACATAAAGCAGTAAATTACTATTAATGGGAAAAAACCTCCATAATAACCTTAGGATTTATTTTTTATCATTTTTTAATCAATATATTTAGAAATTTAAACTTTTAAATAGCATTTTATTGCAAATGGAGTTGAAACAAATTTGGTTTTATTTTTAAATATTTTTATCGGTAATTGTGAAAGAATAGAAGCCATTGTTCTAATTATGTATTTCAGTTCATTAATTTATTTATTTATTTATAAAGTTGAAATATTATTTTTTAAAAATGTTTTTTACTTGTAAACTTATATTTCTAAGAAATGAGTTAAAAATTGGGAAAATATAATGAAGAAGGAAAAGTTAATTGCAAATGGCCAGTAAAGGGTTTCAAAATAATTCCAAGTGAAATGATTAAACTATATAGTCAACAAATTTATAAGGTAAATCAACTTTGACCCATATCATCAACTTTGGCCCATATCATCAACTTTGGCTCATATCATCAACTTTGACCCATATCATTGGTGCTACTTTTTAAAACAAACATTGTTTTCTCATCTCTTAATATTTTAAACACATTTCTACGTCTCTACTTATCATAAAAATTATAATATTAAAAATATTCATATAAGTTTTTTAAAAAATTCTAAGATCGCTTTCAATATTAAATTAATTTTAGTAAATAATTATGATTGGAAGTATATTTAGCATTTCCCTAGTGCTCAACTTTAAATAACTATAATAATAATTACAATACCATAAAATAAGGATTTAAATTCTTACAGGTTCTAGATAACCCACCACATCTTTATCTATAATAAAACTAAAGATATTCATGTACAAAAATGTGTGTATATATATATCATTAAAAACCAGTCAAAACTTAGACTAATCCCAATATCTATAACAACCAATAATTTCAAACTGTTGTCAAGGCAACCTCCTTTTAACAATAAATATGGAATCCGACCTGTTTAAAGAAGTTTATTTAAACTTCTTTGTTTCAATAATTTCAATCTCTGTGGTAAAGTTTCAATATTTAGGGTCTAATATAAGTATGGTAGACCATTAATAAAGGTGGGATTCCACCTTTATTGTTAAAAGGTTGCCTTGACAACAGTTTGAAATTGTTGATTGTTATTGATGCTGGGATTGTCTAAGTGATGACTGGTTTTTAATGATTACTGACAAGCCCATATAGCCTTAAGCATTATTACATTTATATATATATATATATATGTGTGTATATGTGTGTTTAAGTAATGAAAAATGTGTAATAGAAGTAGCAAGAAGAGATCAAAACAAAATACACAGATGAGAGAACAAATAGGTGTTATTGACATCATAGAAAGAATTGAGAGACTGAAGTAGAGTTGGTCTGGATAAATTGTTAGAAGAGATGATAATATCAGGTCAATTGAATATATAAACTAGATTCCAAAAGATTTAAAAGAACTGGGAAGAGACCACTATGAAATGGATGGATGAAATAAGGAAGTGTGCTGGGGTGATGTGAAGAAGAGAGGCTAGAAATCAGAGATGGATTGAACTTAGAGCGACCATCATCCTGCAATGAATCAATATTGGTTAAAAGTGATGATGATAATGAATTATATATCTAGAGAAACAGAATTAATATAATGTTTATTAAATCTGTATTCATAAAATCCCTAAGTAACCAAAGATTAATGGAATGGATCATAATATATACTTTTTATCACTCAGTGGATGACTTGTGTTACCAAGTCGAAACGTCAGTATATCAATATTTAAATTATTTTAACATGGATGAACCCGCAAAATATGTCTTTTATATATATATATGTTCACTAGATGGAGCTTACCACTAGCTCCAAACAAGCTTTAATAATAAGTGCCAACAGAGAAAGAATTCAAAATCTCTATCGTACTATCCTCATCTCCAGACCAATTGGTTTCGAGCTTAATGGTTCACTTCAGGTGAAGAGTTAGGATTTCAGAAACTAGATCTAAAACTCCAAAGTAAAATAATAATAACTTGAATTTTATAAGGGATTTTAGAATAAAGTGAATTTAAATATTTATATTTCATTTAATCTAAATATTTAAATGATAGTCTTACTACATATATTTTTTTTCCTATGCATAAAAAAGAAAAAGAATAAATGTACGTAAGCATACAATAAATTTAGCAAAACATTTTCATAAATTTAACATATAAAATAATTCATAAATTAGCAGCTTAGTTTTCATATGTTAATTAATATCTATACAAAAAAATTATTATACATTATAATATAAGTTCAAAATACGCATTATTATAAATATAGAATGTTTTAAAATTTTCATACTTTTTTTTCTCAAAGACATATATCAAAATGGCAAGAGAGAATTTCAAAAGAGTTCTAACTAATTATTTGAGTATAATTTGCTCAGTGAAAGAGAGAATATTATCTTGTTTTTATTAACATCATTTTTCATCTTTCCCAAAGTATATATGCAAATGTCACTTGAGAAATGTAGCATAATTATTATCTTAAGAAGCTGGAAGAAAATAATTTTAAATGAAGAAATCATCACATGATCAAATATCACATCTTATGACCATTTTACATATAAAAGCTGAAAATCATATATAAATTTTACAATGCATGCAAAGTACTGTCCAAATCAGGGATTTAAAAGTAAATTGATCATCAACTTCTGAGTCTTAAATAGGGCTATAATCTTAGTACATGCACCTTGAGTGCTTAATTTATTACAAATCTAAATGCAATTTTATAAAGATAAGAGTGGTCATTCGTATCTTCAACCTATTTTTCTAAATATATAGGCAAATCTAAAGCAAAAACAGGCAAAACTCACTATATATATTGCCACACACACCAAACTAGAGAAATCAATGGATGCCAGAAGGCTTGTGCATAAAATCCCCATCTAGTGCCTACTCATCCAATATCCCCAGACTAGTTTCTGGCTTATGGCCTTCATCAGTGAGGAGCCTTGGATCTGAGAGCACTGCATCTATATCTTAGGATCTAATGCAACCCTCCAGCAACCACCTGTTATCTCCATTTAACTACAAAACTATGAGTCTTAAATTGAAAACACCTTAATGTTTTCAATCCAAGCCCATTAGCTTATATAGCCATATGGACCTGAACCCAGTTCAGTACCCATACATTTTGGTGTCTTTGGTTCTTTAATAACCATAGCCACCACTATCCTATTAAGCAGGATTGGTTTTAAGCCAATAAACATCACATGACTACCTCTGTACCCATACATTTTTGTGTCTTTGGCTCTTTAATAACCATAGCCACCACTATCGTATTAAGCAGGATTGGTTTTAAGCAATAAACATCACGTGACTACCTCCTCTTATACTTGTGTATAACTGTTGTTAAAACAGGCAGAACTCACTATATATATTGCCACACACACCAAGCTAGAAAAATCAATGGATGCCAGAAGGCTTGTGCATAAAATCCCCATCTAGTGCCTACTCATCCAATATCCCTAGACTAGTTTCTGGCTTATGGCCTAATAGGATAGGGGTGGCTATGGTTATTAAAGAACCAAAGACACCAAAATGTATGGGTAGTGAACTGGGTTAAGGCCCATATGCCTATATAAGCTAATGGGCTTGGATTGAAAACATTAAGGTGTTTTCAATTTAAGACTCATAGTTTTGTAGTTAAATGGAGATAAAAGATGGTTGCTGGAAGATTGCATTCGATCCTAAGATCTAGATGCAGTGCTCTCAGATCCAAGGCTTCTCACTGATGAAGGCCATAATCCAGAAACTAGTCTGGGCATATTGGATGAGTAGGCACTAGATGGGGATTTTATGCACAAGCTTTCTGGCATCCATTGATTTCTTTAGCTTGGTATGTGTGGCAATATATATAGTGAGTTTTGCCTGTTTTAACAACAGTTATACACAAGCATAAGAGGAGGTAGTCATGTGGTGTTTATTGGCTCAAATCTAAAGCATTTTGATTTGGGAGCATGAAGCTGATATATTCTTCACTGATTAAGTCCACTATTTCTGTTAAACATTAATGATCATGAAATCTTTCGATTTACAACATTGCACTTAATAAGAACTAGATTTAAAACTTTAAATTGATTCAAAATATTTCTAAATTTAAGATCTATTGACTCATTGTAAATGGAAAGAATTCACGATCATTAATGTTTAACAGAAATAGTGGACTTAATCAGTGAAGAATTTATTAGCTTCACGCTCCCAAATCAAAATGTTTTAGACTTGCCTATATATTTAGAAAAATAGGTTGAAGATAAGAGTGGCCACTCTTATCTTTATAAAGTTGAATCTTGTTTTAGATTTGTAGAGGTCTGTCTTGTAATAAATTAAGCACTCAAGGCGCATGTACTAAGGTTATAGCCTTATTTAAGTATTATGTGCTGACATTGTGTTTAATAAGAATTAATATTTAAACAAGTATTATTAATTTCTACAGCATGTAAATAACTTTTACTATTGCTTGAATATGCTTTTAAGTCATAGCTTGAGGAGTGTGATTTACTCCCTTTGTTTACATGTACACTGAGCTATGATCAATTTAAAGTTTACATATTAAATCTTGTTTAATTTTTACAATCAAGGTGCTAAAAGTGAGATGTTGTCTCCAGCCTTGTATAATTAGGTATGAGTTTAATAACACTTAAGTTCCATTTTCCATCTGGCTGATAAATTAATTTCACTTGATAAAAGTATGCTTATAAACATCAGAGCTACCAAGAATAGGTGAATTCATTCTATTCCTGATGTTTTGTTCAACGTTTAGAAATGCTTTTAAGTCATAGGCTGGTGGAGGGTGATTTATTGCTTGAATATGACAATATAACAATACGGCTGTTGTATAAAACAAAGAAACTTAAAAATGATAAAATAATACTGGGAAGTTTGGCCATCAGCTGTTTTTGTTCCACAGAATGTAAAAACACACAACCCTAATACCCTGTTGAAATTAATGATTGACAAGAGCGTATTACCAGAAGTTGTTAAGGATTATAGTGCAGTGGATTTTGGATTTTACTGGGTTTGGTGAATATACATTGAAGTGATCATTTAATTGTGTTGACAGGATTGATAAGGCAGCTACAATTAAAGGATACAGGTTGATGTCATTGGATATAGTGGAGTTATATGGTTCAGAAAATAGATCTGCTAATTGTTAAAGGTATGCTGTAGGAGAAGATACCTTTTATAAAGAGCTCACAAATAAGCTCTTAACAAGTTTTGCAGAATATCCTCAACTCCAGACCAGTTTCTTCTACTGGATTCATCAGTGAGGTGCCAGAATATTCAAGCATTAGATTAAAAATACTAGAAAAAGCCCAGCACTTTATCTAATGGATAACTATTAAGTAGAAAATCTGAAATTTTAGACATCTATATGTCTTCCAATCCAGCTATCTAACTTAAATAGCCATATGGAACTGAACTAAGTTCAGATACACCATATATTAATAACTTTAGCAATATAAAATTACCAAAGCCTTAATAGCAAAAAATAAAATTACAAATAAATCAAGTCAGATGTCACATGACCTAATTTAAACAAGCTTGAATTACAAATGTTTTATAAAAAGTTTGCAAATAAGCTCTTAACAAGTTTTTCAAAATATCCTCAACCCCACACTAGTTTCTGCTACTGGCTTTGTCAATGAGGTGCCAGGATATTCAAGCATTAGATAATCCTAGCACTTTATCAAATGGATAACTATTAAGTAAAAATTGTGGTTGTGTTGGATGGAATAAGTAAGAATATTGTGCTGGAAAATGGCAGTCAATTATATAGAATGGTGAAGAGATAGCTGATGGGTTTAGCTGTGAGTGGTGCATTAAACAATTTGGTGATAGTCTAGAGAAGCATATAGTAAGTCCTATATTAGTGAGAAGTGAGAATACCCTGTATTGCAGATATGTGGATGATGTTTTTATATGTAGGGAACCATATGTTGTAAAAAAAATTTGGTAGTCATAAATTATGCACTGTACATCTACTGGTGGCACTGTTTCTCTTTAAAAACATAGCGATATAACTTTACCGGACCTCTAGTTTTTTTTGTTTTAAATATACCGTCTTTTTTTCTAAAAAATGTACATTATAATGGAACTTTTTTTTTTTTGTTTAATTTTAAATTATAATGGATACTTTTTTTTTATTTTTAAAAATTGTGTGTGTGGGGGGGGGGGGTTGTTACATTATGTGATTTTTATTTTGAATTCTCATATATGTTTTATAAAAAGATTTTGTTTTATATAAACAAAAAAAAAACCTCCTTTTTTGTTGATATTATGTGACATGTCAGGTTTATTTCAAAATCTACTTATACTACATGTTTTATAAAAAGATGTATTGTTTATAAATGAAAAGGCTTTTTTTTATAAATATATATCAATCAAAGTAGT
Source organism: Epiperipatus broadwayi (assembly GCA_028023455.1). Lineage (NCBI taxonomy): Eukaryota > Metazoa > Onychophora > Udeonychophora > Euonychophora > Peripatidae > Epiperipatus > Epiperipatus broadwayi. Next base: position 3,050,589 of record JAQFVV010012508.1, on the reverse strand, counting down.
CAATTATCTTCCCCAAAAATGCATGTTGTTTGATTTCGAATAATTCAAAGCAGTCAAACAAATGCAGGCTCACTTTGCTCTTCTGGGTGTTAATTAACTTATCCAAAATAATCACAACCACATCACACTATCTATCTTTCTCAAAAAATCACAACCACAATACAGTATCTTCCCCCAAAAGGCATGCTGTTTGATTTAGAATCATTCAAAGCAGTCCAACAAATGCCGCCTCACTTTGCTCAAGCCCCAACCAATTCAACACTGACGTTCTAGCTGTTAATTGACTTACACCAAATAATCACAACACAAATTCTTTGAATCAATAAATTTATTAACCACATATGACTAGAATTCATAACTATAAGTATTTCTCCTGAACACAATGGGCTAATAAACCAACAGTTGACCAAAACATTTTACAAAATAAAGTCCAGATCTACCATCTATTTGGACTATTGGAACCTGGAAAATTTATATAATAGGCAGATACATAAGTTAAGATCTGATTAAACATATATATATATATATATATATATATATATATTAATCATATGTATATAATATATATATATATATATATATATATATATATTATGACCATCAGCTTATGCCACTAGCTCAGTAAAATGCAGAGATTTATAAAATATAAATTCTTATCCCAAAATATTTTCAATATTAAAAAAATAAAAGAAGCCACTACCAGTAATAACACACACAAACATTTATTAAACATATGTAAAATTTAGAATTATTTTAGTATAACTTTAATTTTTTTTATAAAACATTATAACTTTATTTTAGATTTTAATTTACAATTTAACTTTTTATTTTAGAAGTTTGCACAGATGAATTTAATAATATTTTATTTGAGTGTCAAGTATGAATAGACTACATATATTGCATTTGAAAAGAAAATATTCTATCCCTGCTTTAACCTTAGGCCAAAAGTTTACAGTCAAACCAATGCCAATCTATCTGATATATTGATGTATTCAATGCAGCATGAATACGACAGCACAATACCATACTGTCAGGAATGCACATCTGAACAATATGGTTAAGAGAAGAAATTGTCTCTCATCCAGTACAGGAATGTTACATCTGTCTGGAGAGAAGAACAATTAAAAAAACTCCATAGGAAGGGATTGTGATCCTTTTTGCTGTCTTACTATCCTATTCCATAGGCTAAAGGGGTAATCTAAGGAGTAGGGAATACATCTGCTTCCGATGGTCAGTACGAAGTGGAACTTATTTTGCCCAAGTGCGGCATATAATGTGATACTGCACGTAGCGGCTCTTCATACTACATTTACTAATTACACCAATATATCCAATCTATTAACCCAATTTAACTATGAAATAAATAATCTAATATTTACCCTCCCTTAAACTAATATAACTTTACAAATCTATGCAGCTATTCATGCCCAACTTAAATTTAACATTTATTAAAAGTTTAGTTTAATAAAAAAACAACTTAATAATGGAAATGATTTTAAAAAACAAAAAATACATTCAATAAAATTGATTATTAATAAATAATTTACATTAGTCAGATAGATGTAATATAGGGTATATGAGCACACACCCACCTCTCTCCACTCTATCTAATAACACTGATACACCTAAACACATATATGGTGAAAAGATAAATAATCACCAATATACGTATTTCATGCTAAAACCAGCAATCATCAGTTGGTCCAGACTATCATCTTTACACACATATATAGGAAATTCTATTTCTATTAAATTCTGAAAAAGTTTTGGAATGAAAGTTCTTACTGTTTTAAAATGCTGGAAAGTTTTAGAATGAATGTTCATTATATATATATATAGTTCTTACAGTTTTAAAAGGTTCATCTATATATGTTCATTATATATATATATAGTTCTTACAGTTTTAAAAGGTTCATCTTTAACAGTTTATTGCCATTTGGGATCCAGTGTTAATTGTCCTGATGTCCTGTGATCTGCAATGTAGGAAAACGATTGATCATTTTCTCTTTTTTTTTTAGAAAGACTGAAGGGATTGAAGAGTGCGTCTTTTCAATCCCTTCTCCTTCAACTCTCTCTGCACTAACACATATAGCACACCTCTTCTTTCACATCTCTTTCTTTTTTTATTTCTAAACTTTTCCTTTTATATTAAACTTTTGGATCCAGTGGACATTACATCATGATGATGATGATGATCCTTTCATTGAGGTCCATTTCCTGAGGGATTTCTTTTATTGGCTATTCTGTTCCTATTGTTTTTTTCTCCTATCCGACCTTTAATTATACATTTTAGATGCCCAAGGGCTAGTTTACTTTTATTAATTGAAAATAATCATTTCCATTTTACACAATAACATTAATTAAATTATATACACCTGGTTCTTGTTTTACGCGATAGATAGGTTCCTCAGAAAACACGCGCAAACAAAATTGTGCAAAAATAGACGTAACTTACATTGAAAAAGGGGGAATGCAGTCTGTGATTTTTCAAAATTCACATAAAAGCAAAGCACCAACATAAAATTACTTAAAAATTCGCACACAAAAAAAAATAAGGAAATAAAATATGACTAATAAAAAATTTCAAATTTGAAAAAAATTGATACAAGACAAACTTTTTTTAACTATAATATTTAATTTTATTCAAAATAAATATATTTTTATGCATAATTTACAGTACAGTAATTTACATTTTTTTATATACGTTTTAATTATTATCGCTATTTGCCGAAAAACACGTTCGTTTGCAAACTGGTAAAAAAATCAGATTTTTCACAAGAGGTAATACAACTAGCACCAACTTCACACTCATGTTGTGTCAATGGTTTTCTGGTGACAATGTAATTAGTAATTAATCTTTGAGATGATGATTTTATTAATTGTTTATGAAACTAACAACTAAAAATTAAATTCTTATTTTTGTCTTTAATTTTTTAATTTTCAATTCCGTTTAAAATCAAATTTCACATCACATTAATTACAAGTCGCCGTAAGTAATTTTTAAATTGTTAATTACAATTAAAAATCAATTTTTAATTTTTAATTGTCAAATTTAATTGTGCCCACTGCTATTACTCACCTTCTAAAAATAAACTTGTGGACACTAAATGATTAATAATTGATTACGTTCTTTTTTAAAAAGCAAAAACAGAATGTGATTTAAAATGCAAAATTAACACACACAGTGTTTGAACAAATCTACATTATAATCTTGTAAAATTTAATGTGTGTATAAATAAAATGTGGAAATCATGATTTTAATTTCATTATTGCATAAAATCTTACTATTATAAAGCACTGAAAATATTGAAATTACTAAGATGAAAGTCGAATTCCAATAATGTGCTATTACTTTCAATATAACGTAAGTGTGTGAAATTTATTATTTAAAGTAATAGCACATATCGGAGTTTTACTTCCGGTGAAACATGAATCACGTAACTTCAAAATCGTGTTAAATAAGTCCGCGTAAAAAGAGACCCAGGTGTACATTCTTAATGATATATTTTTATCTTTAAATCTTTTAAGTTTTTTTTTTCTGAAAATTTAGTTTTAAAATACTTTTTTTTCTTTAATAAAGTTTTCCTTTAATAATTTTTCATCTGTGCGATTTTATATATATATAAAGTTTAGATGACTTTTATTAATTTTCAACTTTTAATTCTTAAAAAAGAAGTTTTTATCTGCGAACTTTTATTTTTAAATTTATTTATTAGAATGTAACAGCAAGTGTGCCCGTTACAATAGGAACTGGTTCCACAATGCAAATGGCTAACTATATGATCATAGTGTTGTTAGTAGACATAGTTGTTCAGATGCAGAAGGAATTGGCCATGTTTGTAAACACTATCTCAAACAGCTACTATGATCGCAGTCATGTATTAGCCGTAGGTTCGACCATGAAAGTGGTATTATTCTGTTTTTAAACAGAAACAGCACCACCAGTTGATGTACAGTGCATAATCTACAACTACTGAAAATTTTTGAAGGTTTGCAGAATCACAATGGGTTGTTATGGTCTATGGAAAATGATGATAATGCTAATCAAGTATCTGCATTTGCAAATATCATATGTGGATTGATAAATTTGTATATAAAATGGTGTTAAAGCATATGGATAGTAAAGACTTTATTCATCCAACATCTAATGTTCCTATAACACATAAGTTGGCTGTTTTTAGGGCTTTTTTAAAATGCAATCAGAGATTGTGTTCAAACGAAGAATTTCATAAAGATAATATAGATTGTTATATGCAGGATTTGATAAAAGTGGGATATAATAAGCTGAGACTATTATCAATTGTGTTGAACCATTATAAAAGATGTAATAGAAGTACTAATATAATTGTGAATGATAGACCATGGATGTCACTAGCTTTTATTCCTAATATTAACAAATACATTAATAAAAAATTTTAAGCCAAGATTTTAGGTTGGCATGGAGGACTCAGCCTAATCTTAATAGGTTAATAAATAATTCTAAGGTAATAACAAGCAAAGAAAATAAAAGTAGTGTTATGTATTCTATTGAATGCCAACAACCGAGTTGTAAGATAATATTTATAGGTGAGTCTAAACAAATATTAAATATCATCTTCAACAACATAAATATACATATAGAAAGATAATAATGGATACAGTTTATTCAGCTTTCTCTATTCATCAAAGTAATACTGGCCATATATGTTATCCGGAGGACTTTATTCACTAATGTATGAGACACATGATAAAAAACGTAAGGTAAAGAATCATATGCTATAAAGAATTCTTTGAGTACTATTAACGCAAAGTTGAACAGTTTTTTGATTAGTTGTTCCTGGCTGACATAGTGAAATGTTCGAGTTTATCACTTAGTAGAGTAATGTCGATTTTTATACAGTCTTAATGAGGACTCAGTTGAAAGCCTTGACAATAGTGTTTTATATTATTATTATTTTTAAAGTTTTTATTGTGATTTATTTTTATAATAACAGAAGCATTTGATATATTATTTTGCTTGAATGTGTTACGTTTAAGATTATAATCATATTACAAAATACTCTCGTTTCAAATATGTATTTAGAACGAGAGTGTTATGTGACATACTTAAATAAGTTGACTTTTATGTTCATAGACTCTAATCGTAATATAAAAAATAATCTATAAGTTACCTTTCATATTATTACTATTCATCAATATGCCAAAGTCAGGGGGAAAACCACTTTAAATTAAAATTTGTGTTGCATATCAATATTTAATATCTTATTGTCATTTTAGTGACATTATTATTTATTAAATTTTAATTTTAAGAGTTTATTTTGAAAAAACCAACTGACATGTTTTGAAGATACGTAAAACGGTGGATAACTTTTTTTAATCATTTTGATTTAAATATATAAGATATGTTTTATTTTATTGTAAAATTTTTATGTAGTCTTTTGATATAAATGCAAACCCATATGCAGTATAAATAATTCTTTAAAAATCGTTCACGCAGAATTTTATGATTAATTTAATTATAATTAAAAACTAAATTGGCATTCATACATTAATATTTTTGCGAAATATACGTCTACAAAATTTTCAAACAACATATAAAAATGTATAAATGATGTAAATATATTTGTAGTGCATAATATTGGAAAATTATTTATTTAAAAGCGATATGTAGGGTATATGAGCACAGACTTTGAGACGACCCACCACTCTCCAATCTATCTCATAACACTGATACACTTGAACACATATATGTTGAAAAGATAAATAATCACCAATATCCGTATTTCATGCTAAACCAGCAATCATCAGTTGGTCCAGATTATCATCTCTACACATACGTGCAATAAGTGCTCAGATATATATTAAGATAACCAATCTTCATACTTTAATGAACAGGCTTCAATCTACTCCACACTCCAACTCTTCAACCATCCATCCAATTGAAAATCTGATGATGGAATGCTCAAAGACCACCCTGAGCCCAAAATTCTCATCATACCCATGTTGACCTAAAGTCAATCTGACCCCTCATGTACAGGACATAATCCATTTAATACATATAGGAGGGATGGGCAGACATCTCTACTCATCATTCACAATGGATCAATATCTCAAGGTTATAATATATATATATATTAATATTTTTGGGAATAAACCGTGTATTATTTTGCATTACAATCCTATATTTTGACGGACTAGCAACCTAGATAAGGGCGATTGCTAGTCCGTCGAAATATTGGATTGTAATGCAAAATAATACACGTTTTTTTTCCAAAAATATTAATTTATCTACATCTTACTACCATAAAGTAAATTAATATAGTTTCTTATTTCTATGCATCAAATAAGTTTTATAATTTTAATTAAGAAAAATAACAAATCAGATTTAAAAAATTAAAATATATTTATTATAAATTCAGAATAAAGAAGTCATACTTAATAATTCACCAAAAAAAAAATAAAGCTCTTTGTTCTTTCATAATTTGGTCATCTTTACATGTAGTACATGATAAGAGGCAAGGGAATGAAACTAAATCGATAGTATTTACTTCAAAATCCTGAAAAATAATAATATACAAAAAAATATATGGGCATGAATCCAAAATACATGTATAAAATAAGTTTAGATGTGTTAGGAATTAATATAAGGAAATCATTTTTTTACGTAAGCATTAAATTTGCTTAAGTTTGGCTGAACATTTGACATATCCAGGGTATTTAAAAAGTTTCAACATGGATAACTAGCTATCGGTCTTTAAAGTTTTAGTTTATCTATCTAAGTAAACTATTAGCATATAAACTTTTTCTGTATACAAATAAATAAATAAATCTGAATATATTTGATAATGGCAGCATGTCTGGCTTACACTATTCTCTTTGCATTGGTAACTGTTATGTAACATCAACAACAACATATACATGGAGAAACTTTTCAGGATTCGCTCTTTGTTAGTCTGCCTAAGAAAAGACACATTTTCAAGTAATTATAAGACATATTTTATTTTTTACTTAGTAAATATCTAATAAATAAAATTAACCCTATGAATTAAAAGAACACACTATTCTAGAATAAATATAATAGATACTTAAAAGTTATCAAATAATGATAATGATGATACCAATATATATATTTAAATTTTTAAAAAAATTAGATTTTTTAGTTTGTACTTTCATGTAAACATACATCAACACACAAATAATTATTAAATTTAAGTGAATATTTTCACTGTTATGGTATATTAATAGTGGCTATACTTTAATTAAAATGTATTGTATGCAGAGAGTTTATTCTATTTAATTAAACTGAAACACACAGCTTTATTATATACCTGTGTCTATATGTGTAATATATAGGGTATATGAGCATAGACTTTCACACAACCCACCACTCTCCACACTATCTCATAACACTGATACACTTGAACACATATGTTGAAAAGATAAATAATCACCATTATATGTATTTCATGCTAAACCAGCAATCATCAGTTGGTCCAGATTACCATCTCTATATGTATATGCTATAAGTGCTCAGATATATATTAAGTTAGCCAATCTTCATACTTTAATGGACAGACTTCAATCTACTCCACACCCCAATTCTTCAGATTTTCAATTGGATGGATGGTTGAAGAATTGGAGTGTGGAGTAGATTGAAGCCTGTCCATTAAAGTACAAGGATTGGCTATCTTAATATATATCTGAGCACTTATAGCATATATGTGTAGAGATGGTAATCTGGACCAACTGATGATCGCTGGTTTAGTATGAAATACGTATATTGGTGATTATTTATCTTATCAACATATATGTGTTCAAGTGTATCAATGTTATGAGATAGTGTGGTGGGTTGTGTGAAAGTCTGTGCTCATATACTCAATGTAATTAAAATAATCTATAAAAATAATATATTTTTGCTTGACCAGAACATTACAGATTTCATTTCAAACTTTGAGAGCTAAAAAATGATCTTTACCTTTTTTTAAAAAAAAACAATAGCAAAAAAAATCAAGCATATATATAAAATATTCCCTTAAAAAAACAGCAACAATAAATTGTCATTTTCTTCTTAATAATTGATCACTATAGGTCAGGGGTGGCCAACATATCAACTATGGTCAACCAGTTGATCGCAAAGTCCCTGGAAGTGGACCATGAAGCTGACATGAACATTAAAAAATTATAGTGATAAATTCAGAGCTGATTTGAATATAAAAAATAATAATAAAAAAAGTAAAAATTCAAAATTATTCTTGTTTACAAATAGTTAAATTTAAAATAATATATGTTGTTATGTCAATCTCAAAAATAAACCCAGAGTGAAAGAAGCTGAAAAGGATTAAATGCAATTCTAAAACAATAATTTTCTTTTTTCTCTCTATATTTTCTTGAATTTTTTTTTAAAATTCTGGACCAACTCTAGAAAATAATTTTTTATAGGTAATTTAATAAATATTTTATAAAGTGAGATGGACAAATTGTAACACTAGAGGGAGCTGATGTAATTTAATAATAGTCGTAGTAAAATGTCTTTGATAGGAAAAAATCATCAATTCGTATATAAAAGTTCGTATATAAGTATCTTCAAAAAACTAAAAATGTATCCAATATTTGTTGAATACCTAAAAAGTCCTTATAAAAATAAAAAAACACCAATTCATAAGTACATTCTAAAAAAAACAGAACTTGAAACTGTTATTTTTTTCCATTCCGATTTTCTTTCCAGCAAAAATAACAATTTTTTTCTGGTTTCCAGTTGGAATCCCTGAAAAAGACGTAGTCACTCTCAGGTACACTTTCACCAAAAAAGTCCCCCCCCCCCCAACATTTAAAAGTTTAGCTGCCCCTGCTATAGACAATGACTTTCTTTCAATGCCCAATATGTGGAATACATTAATAGACAAATAATGTAGGTAACTGGTGAAGCACAAGGTTTCTTTGGAAATTATTTAAATTCTTCAATATCTTAACAAAAAATATTAATAGGTGAAACAGTTAATTCAAACATGGCAGTTATTTAGAGCTCTATATTGAATATTGAACTTTTTTTCTTTTAGTTTAACTTACAAATTGTTAATTGGTTGAAATTCTATTTACCTGCTGAGGAGTTTAATTGTTGTTTACATTGATGAAGGATAATCAAGGACTCGGTGCACCTATCTAGATCCTTCTATTTAGCGAATATTTTGTTTATAAGATAACCTTCTGAATGATATAATAAATAAGCAATAGAATGACCATTTCCAAGAAAAATTGACTTAATTTATAACCTTCAATTACATGATTTACGCCAGGCCTCAAAATAAACAAATAGTGGAAATTTTAGAATGAAATTTAAAAATACCTTGGTGCACATTTTTCCATCCAAAATGTTTTTCAGATGCTTCACACTCTCAAATCAAAAAAGCTTTAGATTCACTTATATAATTAGAAAGTAGGTTGAAGATAAGAATGGCCACTCTTATCTTTGTAAAGTTGTAATCTTGTGTGAAGATTTGCAGAGGTCCCTCTAATGGCAAATTTAGTGCTCAAGGCACATAGTATTAAGGTTACGCCATTAAATATATATATATGTATTTACATGCTGACTATGCCCTTAATAAATTAATACTTACAACTTTACATTGTTTCAAAATATTTCTAACTACAAGATCTCAACATTAACTAGTATTTCGGAAGATTTCGTGAATGTTAGTGTTTAATAGAAATTGTGGACCTAATTAGTGAAGAATTCAACAGCTTCACACTCTCAAATCAAAAAAGCTTTAGATTCACCTATATAATTAGAAAGTAGGTTGAAGATAAGAATGGTCACTCTTATCTTTGTAAAGTCGTAATCTTGTGTGAAGATTTGCAGAGGTCCCTCTCATGGCAAATTTAATGCTCAAGGTGCATAGTATTAAGGTTATAGCCTTAAATATATATGTACTTAAAATAAATAAGTTACCTCAAAATAATTAATTAAATATTCAAAAATATGTAAAAAATTTTTATGATAAACCTATTAATCTTGTATCTAAATAAATCTTAATGCATTTAAAATAATCATAACATTCTTTCCCTTATTCATACAATACCAGTGTATTTTTAAAACAAGGTTTTAATTAAAAATAAAATAAAATTTCAAAAATAATAAGATAATGCCTACGCCATTAACTTGTTATTGCCGAGTTCAATTTAAATATGTGTTTATTTAATTAAATGTTTGCATATACAAACTTTTTCATTTACATGTGTATATAATTAATATTTACTGAGGCTATAACCTCAATAATATGCATATAAAATGTGATAGTAGGGACCTCTACAGGTGTTTTAACCACAAGCTTACGCTATGGAAGAAAAGAGGGGAACCCTTCTTTACTTCAACCTACTTTCTATTTAAATAGGTGAAGCTGAAGTGGTTAGATCTGCGAGTATGAAGCTATTCAATACTTCACTGATTAAGTCCACATTTCTTATTACACATTAATACTCGCAAAATCTTTCGATTTACAACGAGTCAATGGAAAGATTTTATAGTTAGAAATCTATTAAAGTAATTTAAAGTTGTAATTATAAATTTATTAAATGCACATTGATTACGTAAGTAATATTTACTGAGGCTATAACCTCGATAATATGTGTATATAATTATAATTTTTTAATAGCCTGAAATAGAGGAAATAAAGTGAAAGTACTAAAGAACCCCAATGAACTATATATACACTAGCTGTCAGTAAAAGTAGAATGTAACATTTTTTATCGATTAACTGAAGATTAATTTAATATTAAGAGATTTTTAAATTTGAGGCTCAGCTGTATAATTATCTCTAGTGATTTCAGAATAGATTATAGCTGAGTTGAATTACATTAGACTACATAAATCACCCTCTGCATGTAAATGGTATGCTTATGGATGATTAAAAATAAAGTGTAGGTGGAATTTCTATATTTTACATTTACAGATAAAATTAAAAGCGTATGAAATGCTTGAAAGAGAAGCTATAAAGAGTGCAAAAATATTAAATACTTGGCGCTTTTGATGCGGGTTGCCTCATATTCGTAGCAATACTGAACAGTACAGAACAGGGAGATAATGGTGATATGCAAAATATATGCAAATTATTTAGATAGTCCAGCGTTTGGAAATGTCAAAGCAGGGGTCGCATCTATTGATGAGAGTTATTGTTACCAGCAATGAAGTACACCTTCTTAATTTTCAGTTTGAGGTCGTTTTTCTCAATGCAAACTATTTTGAGGTTAGAGGGTTTGAATACATGGCCGGTCTTCTTAGAGTGTTCTAAAAATGTTGATGAATTTGTCATTATTTTTCTTTGCTCTATTGTAAGTGTAAAGTGCTAAGTGTTTAATATTTTTGCACTCTTTATAACTTCTCTTTCAAGCGCTTCACATGCTTTTAATTTTATTTATTATAATATTAAGAGAGAAATATAAAATTTTTAATAATTTACAGATAGTCGGTGTACATAAAGTTCACTAAGGGTTTTTCAATACTTTCACATTATTACTTGTGCATAAGTAAATATTGTAACAGGATGAGGTATTAGGAAGTGATGGTAAAATATTAAATATCAAATTTACAAAGAATTATAATATTATTAGAGTAAGGTTTTTTCACAAAAGTATATAAGAAATGTTATATTATAAAGAGAGCATGAGATCATAAAATTTTCAAGAGGTCATTGAGAGATCAGAAGCAACTAACAAGCATTATAAGGTAAATGTAAAAAACACTATAAATAGGTATACTCAAAAGAAACATTCATCATCATGAATGATCAACAATTAAAATAAATCAGTACAATAAATCAACAGTCAATCTTGTGACTGGATTGGAAATGGGTCTTCTGTAGACCAGGCTAACTTTTGCGCCTTTTCCAGCTTGGACAATTATTTAATTATAACTTGGATGGACCACTTAAGTGCTAATTCATTAAAATACATAACCAGAAAATCTAAACAATGCTGAAATATTAAGACATGCTGATCATCATCAATGCTCTGGCCACTTAGTAGCATTAATGAACTGGATGACTCTAAACTTAATTTCTATTAAGACAAAATTAATATAAAATGTGCAGGGAGCTTTGAAGAATATAATCCTCATACCAAAACCAGGATAATGTCATATTGGAATGCTCTTAAATAAATATACATCCCCATTTATATATTCATCCTGTGCTCAAATCTAGCTCAGAGAACAAGCTCTGTTACTATATATGAGCAAAAGATGATGCAATACAGTTTTTAACAGTTGAATACAAGTTTATTAATAATAAAAATGAAAAATGGAAATTAAGGTCTATAAAAATAAGGCTACACATATGTAAGTTTTCTGATTTTGATTACTATACAAAATTTTAAATTATCACATTGTGATTTACATATATGTGATTAATATACAAAATTCAAGTTACTATATGGTGGTTTATATATATGTGTGCACAGACATGCGATTTATAATATACAATTAATATATTTCAATTGACATAAAATAATTATTAAAAAAATTATTACATTTTACATATGGGTTAAACTTGACAAGCATTGGTATTTGCAATATAATTGACAGATATACATGCATGTGTGTGAAATTTCTGAACATATTTAATTTGTTACACAAAATAATAAATGGTTAAACTTTTTAACTTATATTTTTAATAATACAAATACTTTATGTTAGGTTTATTTAAAACACATATCAGTGAAATATATTAATTTATTTACATAACATTTGAATTGTTATATAAAATACAATAAGATTTAAAATTTACATATACGTGTGTGCATATATATGCAGACTGACATTTACCTATTTTAATTTGTTACAATAATAAAGTTATTAAAATATACATTTTCACAATTAAATTCTTTGCTGAAATATTATAACATTCACATTTTTTTTGGTAAGTTTTATTTTAGTGGGTATAGTTTCCTTTTTTCTTTAAAATAAGTACTATCAAATTTTTGACAGATGATTGTTGATTGATTTAAAATGTCTTTCTTTTTTCTAGTCTATAAGATTTTTGGAAATCTTTTTCTTGACTGTTAATTATAACGTTTGTTTTTGTTTTTTGTTTTTTTAAATTTATAAATATAAATTTAAGCCTTTTTTCTTTAATAATAAACGATTTTAAACTAATATATATATATCCATCACTTATAAAAATGTCATTTTACTAAGGAAATTATTTAAAATTTTGTTATCATATATAACCCTACTCACCAACAGCTGTATACATCTTTATCTGTGCTTCCTGTCTTTAGATATATCAGCATATATATATAATTACTTCTTCAGCAAGCTGTGGTTTCCTGGGCAAGCTGGAAGATTTTCTTGGTGAGTTTGATTTTGGTGATTGTCATCATCAGGAAAAATATAATCCATGTAAAATGTTGGTCTGTAGTTGGTCTCCCTTCTGTCTAACTTTGTTCCAGGAAAGCAGCTGTCTTGGTTTGATTGATTTCAGGCAAGCAACTATTTTCTCCACATTTAAGGCTATGAATTTCAACACAAAGAAGTGTGTCATTTTTCTCCATGTGAATTCAAATTCCTTTAAAGGAAAATAGCAGCTCTTTGATCTACTGTCCTGCCTTCAGCTACGTCAGTTCAAGGTAGCTATTCTGCCAACCCTGCTACAGCCAACAACAAACTGTGGCTATCTATTTTGGTTAGCTAATTGCTGTCATCTACTCAAAACATTTTAATAACCAAACTGTTCTCTTTAGCTCTTACAAAAACTACAATACAGACAGCAGCTGATATTTTTATCAGCCCTTTTATAGTCTTGGTGAGGTGATAACACTAAATTTAAAAACTGGATTTTTTTAATCTCTCTAATCCCTTTTGAAAACAAGCTTAAAATTTTTGTCGAAGTGTGATCTGCATGTTTTCACTTAGGGGATTTCTAATAGATAGAAATTTTGTTCAATTAATTAAAAAATTTCAAAAATACAATACTTGTTTTTAAATTTCAAAATCAGAATAATAATAATACAATATTTATATTTATTCAGACCTTTTAAAAAGTTTATTTAACCCTTTACAGTCATTATTATTCCAGGAAATGTAGAAAAATATCTATAAAAATTTATGTATGTCTTTATTTCTACTTTTCCTTTACTTTATATATATATATATATGCACACACATTATATTGTGTGCTATGTAAGTCAACTGGTTACATTGCCCTGATCTGAGGGAAAAAGAAAATAGAAATGAAACACCTATCTAACAATATTTTACATAATTTGCATATATAATCAAAACAAACATCATACCTAAAACTATGTACTCATCAATTTTTTTAGAGATCAAACAGACATCTGACAGTTAACAGAATGAATAGTGATCTGCAATTTTGAGATAAGATAAAGAATTCAGCCATTGGACTGTAAGTACACAATGCACTATGAACACCAAGAGTGCTACCTCAAATGAGATACTATAAGTGGACTATAAGTACACAATGTGCCATGAACATTAAGAGTGCTACCTCAAGTGAGATACTATAAGCTACTACAACCTTTATAACGACCCTGCAATGTCTGCAAAGTCCTCTCTTATGGAGGGGCTGGAAAATACAAAACTGCCCTGCTTCTTTTGAGTCTTATGGGCTGGGAAATACAAGCTATGCCTTGCTCCTTTTCTTTGGAGACTTAGAGGCTGGAATCATGGCATGACTATGTTAACTGTTCTATGATAAACAATATGAATACAGAAAATGGGTTGGAGCAAATAGCTGAGATAGAACACCCTCAGAGTTGATGAAAACATTGCATCCTCAAACCAATGACAAAAAATCTCCATCTATCATCAAAACTGAAAATACAGCTAAACAAACTTCAATAATCAAACACCGAATCCAATCTCCAAATTCATTGATTTTCTATTTAACTCTAAACATGAAACTTTCCAAACATACATGAAAAATACTATTTTATAATTTATAATCATCATCAATAATCTTGTCACATATTTCACAGTAATTTTTTTAATTAATTTTGCATAAAATGCTAATTTTTTTCTTTCTTAGTTGTGGTTTGAGATCAAATTGATAATTTTGAAGTGATGGTCATCAGCATATGTGATTATCATCAGCCTTACATTGGACAGTAAACTATAATGATTGCCACAGATATGATCATCATCATCAGCCCTCAGGTAGCCATTTGTAACAGAATGGGGTGGTAGAAAGTGGTAGTGAAAATTGTACCTGGGGTGATGGAAAATCATCATCATTCCCAAGTCAACAATATTTCAAATAAAATTATTTAATATAAAATTTACAAGAAGTCTAATATTTAAGGGGAGCATGAGATCAGATCTCTGAGAGATCAGCCAGTTAGATCAGTTATCAAAAAGTGATAGTAATACTCAAAATAAACCATTCATTAACATGAATCAATACAATAAATGAGAATAAAATCAACAGTCCATCTTGTGGCCAGATTTGAGCAATAAAAAATATAAATCAACAGTCAACCTTGTGACTGGATTGGAAATGGGTCTTTGTAGACTAGGATAACTATTGAACCTTTACCAGCTTGAGCAATTATTTAAACATAACTTGGATGCACCACTTAAGTGCTAATCCATTAGAATATATAACCAGAAAATCTAAACAATTTTTGGATACAAAAACATGCTGATCATCATCAATTCTCAGGCCAGTTGTACTGGACAACTATAAACTTAACTTCCAGAAGACTAAATTAAAATAAAAGGTAATGCATGGGCTTTAAAGAGTATTCTCTTGCACCAACCAGGATGATTGATCACCTCTGGATGCCCAAAAGCACTAAATACCCACCGCCATTTTTATATTCATCTCATCCTTGAATCTAGCTTAGAGAACATAAGCTCTATTACTTTTTGTGACCAAGTGATTAATTGAATGAAAGTTTATTATAACAACAAAAAATTGAAATTAAGGTCTATAAAAAAAGACCACGCACATAAACTTTCTGATTTTGATTACTGTGCAAATTTTTAAATTATCAGTATGTGATTTACATATATGTGATTATCATACAAAATTCAAGTTACTATATAGTGGTTTATATATAACATATATATATATATATATATATATGCATACAGCCATGCATTTTACAATTACATGAATATATTTCAATTGACATTTAATAATGACAAAAATTATTAAAATTTGCATATATGTTCTATTTGACAAGCATTGACATATATGCACACACATAAATATGCAGTATAATTGACATATTACAATCATCATATAAAATAAATACATGATTAACCTTTTACAGTTGTATATAAAAAATACTATAAATGTTTAAAAATTTATGTGTGTGTGTATATATTCACACTGACATTACATATTTTAATTTGTTACAATAAGATTATATTTTCATAATTGATTCAATATTGAAAGTATATAAAGTCCATTTGTTATTTTAATAACAAGTGTCACTCTTTGATGATTACAGTTTTGTTGTTTTCTTTAAAAAAATAGTCAGTTTTCAACCAGTAACTGTTAATAACTTAAACTACAGATTGGAAAACTTTTTTTTTTAAAA
This sequence comes from Epiperipatus broadwayi, assembly GCA_028023455.1. Lineage (NCBI taxonomy): Eukaryota > Metazoa > Onychophora > Udeonychophora > Euonychophora > Peripatidae > Epiperipatus > Epiperipatus broadwayi. The sequence goes on along the minus strand of JAQFVV010012508.1, from coordinate 3,034,053 downwards.
AGCCGAATAATGAATTTTAAGAGTTTTCACAGGCAAATAAAAAAAGAAAATACAAGACAATATGAAAGTAAAAAAGTTACAAACAATGTATATATAAAATTTCATTAAAAAGAAATATATATAAAGTCCATGTGAATGTTTGTCTGTAAGACTGTCACCTGTTTCTTGTGAATGTATATTTGTCTGTAAGGCTGTCACATGTCAAATTTGCAACTAATTAAAAAAACTATTACATTTGTCCATAATGCAATTGAAAAATCAAAAAAGGTTTAAATTTGTTTTTATAAATAATAACTATACCTAACTAAGCCATAATTTATATTATAAACATTTTATGCAAAGGAAGTAATTCTACTCTTTATATTTAATAATCCACCATTTTTATTATAAAGCATATTTTATGAAAGGAAGTAATTCTGCCGTTAGTAAAGATAATTTTTTTATGAAGTAGTTGTCCATATTTCTGTCAAATTCACATATCAAATATAACAGGTATATTTAAAAAAAATTATTTTAATTTAGCTTTATTAATAAAGCTAAATGTACTAATCCCTCACTGGGTACATTTGTAAAATGTATCAAACAGGCCAAATTGTTCCAAACATTTTTTTTTTCAATTTTTCAGTTGTGAATTTCTCACATTTATATAATATTAAAATCTTTTGTTTAATTTACATTAAATCTTAAAAATAATTTTTTAAAGCATCCAATTAAAAAAACCACAGCCTTTTTTCATAGGCCAGGTATAGTCTGGTATATATATATATACAAAGGGATCATATTATTCAATGATACAATGAATTTTAATTTTATTTGAAATATTGTTTCTTCAATATCTGGTTCAAAAATAGTGCTACTTGTTTTTAATATCGATTCAGAATTACCTGTAAGGAAGATCGGTTCTAATAAACTATTAACTGTGCAGCCTTTGGTGGCGCTGTTTCTAGTTAAAAACAGAGCGTTATAACATTACCAGGCTGCTTGATTTTTTTTATCTAATAGATCGTATTTTAACATACGGCTGTAATATTTTTTTTTTAATATTTAATATATTGTTGTTGTTTGTTTTGGACATAATTATTTTTTTTGTTTTCATTTGATAAATTTAAAACTATAAAGGAGACTTTGACCTTTTTTTTTGGATCTCAAAAGTACATAATTTTTGACATACGCCTTTATTTGGGGGGGGATCCATTCTAAATCTACTGTTTCTTTTTTACATACGTCTTTTATTTTTTGGTTTTGGATTCGATACATTTCAAAGTAATAAGGGACAGTTTTAACTTTTTCAATAAAACGTCCGGTATTTTTATTCTTTTTTAACAACAAAAATTAAACTCGGGTTCATTTTTAAAATCTACTTAACGTGCTGTTTATTGATTCAAAACAACAACAACAAAAAACCTCTTTTTGCTTCTAAACGAAATGAATAGGTATGTCAAAAGAAGAAGTATTTTTTTTTATTTTTAAAATCAATCAATCAAGAGATGTCCAACAAACTATGCCGCCCCTTTTTAACACTGTCATTCTGAGTGTTAATTGCATGATTTACAGATAAAAATAATCGCAAACAATACACAAATTCTTTCCAGAAAATAAATTTATTAACCACATATGACTGAACTAAATCAACTGTAACGAATGGCAGGATGTTTTGGGCTTGAAAAAATGCAACTGCCTCACTTTCTCTGTTTGGGACATCCCACAAATATAATAACATGGTAGACATTTTGTTCTTCTTTTTCAACTCTCTTCCGAGTCACGACAGAAATGGTATTTTTCCGCAAACAACTCCAATCGTCTGCCAGAGAGCTTGAGAAATTTTACTTTGTCTTTTTTGACCCCCAAAAAAGCCAAAATTAGCCAAAAAAAAAATTTTGACAAATATCAATAATATGCTGAAAATTACTAGTATGCAAAAATCTTTCAGTTGGGAAATACAGAAAATCATAAACATCAACATATAAACACTTTAAAAAGAAGACAATGCTCACACTCTCATCTTAAATTCTAGCGACGATACAAATTCTGTCAATATGCATAGGAATTCAACCCACAATGAAATCAACGGCAAACTATACGATCATAGTATTGTTAGTAGACGTAGTGTTATTGATACGCGGAAATAATTGGCCACTTATTATAACCACTACATACGATCTATTCGTATATTAATGATCACTCGTTTATTAGCCGTAGGTTCAACCGCGAAAGCGGTATAATTCTGTGTTTTTACACAGAAACAGTGCCAACACAGGCTGCGCAGTGAATAGTTTACTAGTACCGGAAGATCTATAATAGGATTTGACATATTTCATTTTAGGAAATGTTTTTTTTTTTTGCAGGAGTATATACTGCTAAATATAGATATAAATTGTCAAGCAAATGAGCTTAATTGGTGAAATTTATCATCAGGTAAATATTTATACAACTCAGTTAAAATACTCTTCTTTTGACAGTTTGTTTTTAATATACTGATGCATTTCAAATTAACAACTAACTGAAAACTCATGGGTACTTCTTCAATTGCATAATTAAATGGATTTTAAAATAAAGAAATTTTTTCAGGTGATCAAACTTTTTATATAAATCTTTATTTATTTTTATAGATATATAAACTTCTTTTACAATTCACTTTTTTGGTTAATTCTATATAGGAATCTTTATCTTGTTAGCTATTTCTTCGTACATTTGTATAGTATTTATTTTAAATGCCAAATCTCTTTTCATTAAAACACTTGTAAATATGTATATGCCCACTATATTTCATTTGTTTGTGACTTAACGTTTTTCATTTCTAAATTAAATTATTTTTAATTATGCTTTAGATAATTTTAATTTTACATTTTTGTAATTTAGATCCCTAATAATTTATTTTTAACATAGGGGAGTGTATCATAGACGTAATTTATGAAAGCTTTTCTCTGTACAATCTTCATATATTTATGATTACATTTAGTCTGAGTTAAAGCTTATGATTTTATAGCTACATTAGTTTTATAGATTTGAGTTTTTTTCTTTCCCATATGTGTTATCTTAGTTCTGATTATATTTATGCATAATTTATATCTCTTTGCTTCTTTATTTAGCATCTTAATTTTTGATTTTAACATTTTCTTATCTTTATCTATCATTATGTCATTTGCATTTAATGTATTTAAGTTATTGGGTATTTTTTCTATTTCTTTGATATTGTTTTTTTTTATCCATTAATTTTTCCAGGTATGTCATGAATGGATTGACTTATGCCGTTTTCAAATTCAAACAGGTTTCAGCTCTCCACGAATTTTCATGGATGATTATCATAGATATTACTGAGAAGATCAATTAATTTATCTATATACTTAATAAGATTCAAATATTATCATTATTATCTTCAGGCAATGCTGTAAAATGTCTGAAAGTGTATTTAAAACAACAATAAAACTTTATTCTACATTTCTGTTCAACAAGTTGTAATGTATCTTGGGGATCATATGTCTTTGTTACATATCCTTGGTTATATTTTTATGATTACTCCCCTCCAGAAGGTCTTAAAAGCAGATAGAAACCAATCCCTACTTTGCGTGAGAGTGATGTAGTGAAAATTACCCTATAGAAATATGCATTAAATGGATAATCTTTAGTATAGTGAATGACTAATAAAAATTATTAATATACTAATATCTTTTATATGGTACTCCTATATGGTGGATTCTCTAATTATTATCTTTTTTTAATGTTGATTAGGATTTTGCATAATTTTATGTCCTACATTGTTTTTTTTTATCTAGATTGGCATTAATAATGATTATTATTAATCATTTATGTGTATTTTTCATTCATAGCCTATAAACTTCTTGAAAACAACTGTCTTCTCTATATTTGTGTATTTATCCATACATTCTATCACTTTTGGATTAAATTTTTGGGATTTATTCAATACTCCTTTTAATAAAATAACTTTTTTTTTAATTATTCCAATATTTTTTTTATTTAAGACCCTTTTACTAGCTAGGATTTTTTCATTACTTTGATTCATCTCCATTTTGTTTGTATTTTACAGTTTTTATTTTGTGTGCTTTGATTTATATTCATTATCTCTTTAAACAAACAAAACTCTCTATATGTATTGCCACTCAATGCAAGCCAGGGTATTCAATGGATGGCCGAAGGCTTGTGCATAAAATCCCCATCTAGTGCCTGCTCACCCAATATTCCCAGACTAGTTTTTGGCTTGTGGCCTTAGTCAATAGGAGCCTTGGATCTGAGAGTACTGCACCTAGATCTTAGGATCTAATGCAACCCTCCAATACGTATAGAGAGTTTTGCCTGTTTTAATAACAGTTAAGAGCAGGTCATGTAATGTGATCATTATCTCTTTGTTTTATTATGAAGCCAATTTAGTCTATCATTATACTTTGTCCTATTGTATTTTAGCATTGTTCTTTCAACTTCTCGGTAATCATTTTTAATCTAGTTTCAATACGTCTAGTGTGATTTAATCTTTTTTAATCATTTTTCAAAGCCGTATTTAGATTTTTTAACTTTGACATTTAGATTTTTGTAATCCATATTTTTTGTCCTAAGCTATGAAAGTGGATTTTGTTTGATTTTTTTGAGCTTTATTTTTATTTAATCTATAATTTGGGTGTCCACTTATCAAAAGAAGTGAACTATTTTACTGATATTGATCATTTTTTATTCATTCATATCATAATTATAATGTTCTTTATTTTTTCATTTTTTAATCCTTATACACATTTTTTTGTTATTTTTCTTCTAAAAAAAATGTGTGCTAAAAATCATTGGGTACTGGTCTATTAGCCACTGTACATTAATTGATGGTGCCGTTTCTGTGAAAAAAACACAGAAATATGCCATTTACACAGACAAACCTACATCTATTACAACCCTACTTTCATAATAGCCATTTTGTGTCATGTGATAGCATTGTTCTCTATGCAAACACACAGAAATCATATGCCTAGCTATGTGTGGCCACACTTTATGTGTTCGTTCAGTAATGACAGTCCATTACCATTTGATATGAGGGTGTTTGTTGTTCAATTTCACAGAACTCTTGAAATCTGTTTTCAAAATCATTGTCTTGTACACAAACTGTAGTTGTATTCCCTAGTGATAATTATCACCCTGTCAGTGTGCTTCCCTATGCATTTTTGAATCCGATAGAAATTTGGAAAGTCTTTTGCAGAGCACGATATTTCAAGTTCTCAATGAGATACATAAAATGGCTGAAGGCAACAGTGAACATTTTAAAGTTTGGAATCTGATGAATGCAGAAGCTGACACTGTTGCCTTTCTACAGGCACATAACATATTGTCATCTGCCAATAAATGTGTGTATGGTAAAGGTATGATAACCCATAGGGAAAGATGGCAGTTTGTGTACTATTCTGAGGCAGCGGTAATCAGCCACATGTCTGTGAACCACCATTTCAACTTCAAGGCCCCCAGCACATTATTGAAAGTTGTGTTATTGAGAAGTTGTTGTTTTTGGAAATAAAGTTGTTGTTGGAATCAATGCTTGTTGTGATTTCTTTGAAACACAATCAATCCAAATCCTTTCTTGACTCACTTGTATAACATATTTAAAAACAAAGTCGACTGATAAAATACAAAATCAACAGACTGATTACTTTTTCTATGAACTTTTTGGGTTTATTATTTAATTTTGTTTAGAATAACGTAAATTTGGAAATAAAAAAAAGTGTTTGGTTTTGTTTATGACTTTTGATTGGCGTAAAAAACAAAGTTGGGCTGATTACTTTTTTAATGAAGTGTTTTTGTTTGTATGGTAGCTAATAGACCAGTACCAAGTACCAATCATTATATCATATTCTAAATTAAATTCAAAAAAATCTTTCATCATATTTATTTTTTCTCCAAAACTATATTTGTAATTAGAGGGGATTTGAACAGAGAGTTTCAAACTCCCTTCAACTGAGTCACATGTCTACATACATGTGAAAAAGATAAATGATCTCCAATATCCATACTTTGTGCTGAACCAGCCCTGATTATATGTATGTATGGGAAATGATTTGGACCAACTGATGGGTACTGGCGCAGCACGAATTATGTATATTGGAAATCATTTATCTTTTTCGCATATACGTGGTCATGCATCTCAGTATATAAGATGGAGTGGATAGCTGAAGGAAACTTGAAAGTCTGTGTTCAAATCCTTCTAATTATATCTAAAGTTCAATATACATTATACTTGTATTCAATTATAATATTTGCCATAAAATCCCCATTCCTTATCATATCTTAATATTCCAATCTTTATGAGCCATTTCATCAAATATTATTTCCACATCCATATAATGATCCTCAAAACTATTTAATTCTCCAGAACTAATATAGGAAACTAACTAATTCAAGAATGTTAACCTGGAAAAGGTCTAATCCCAAAAAAATATATGAAGAATTAAAAATTATTTCTTTATTTTTAATCAAAATATAATCTCTTGTGAATCAATCTGATTAAATATTAAAACATCTTTCTGAGAAAGAATTTTATCTTCAGACCTTAAATAATGAATAAAGTTATTAATTTACAATTATTAATACACTTAATAATTCATATATGTTTAATACGTGTGAATAACGTGATGTAAAAAAAATATGCAATGTTATATTGATTGTTGAAGCACAAAATATATTTCTTTTAAATTGATAACTTCTTGTTGTCTAAATTTTTCACAGTATGATAATAATATCGTGACAGATTATTTACATTATTAATTATTTAGTTTGTATCTTTTTTTCTTTAACATTAAATCGTTAATACCAAAGAGGGAATATCAGTTTACGGCAGACAGCAGTTTTTCAAATTATTCTACTTCAGCAAATAATCAAATAGATTTTGCTTTATATAAAATTTTAATTCAGTAAAATATTAAAATATTATACTTTCAGTTCTTAAAATATTTGCCGAACCGCAGCAACAAATGGAATTATTATACCCTTCCTGAATAACGTAAACCTCATTTTCATATTTATTTTCCCTAATGCCCTTTCAATATTCTAAAATCTTATAAAACTTTTTTATTATTATTTTGAAAGATTTAAATAAGATTTACTAAGATTAAATTTCTCAATTAATCATTGTATTTAGTTAAATCTATCGTGTAAATTTGACATATTGAAAAAAATGTACAAAAACAAAACAAATTTGAAGGATTGATATATATAAACAAACATGTTATAATTTATTTATTTTTAAAAAAAAGACTATTTATGCAATTTATAAATGAAGTGATTTGAAATAAATGATAAATTTTAAATACTATATATGTAATAAATAACATAAATAAGCACAGACTTTCACTTGACCCACAACTCTCCACTCTATCTCATACCACCATATACTTGAATCATGTCGAAAAGATAAATAATCACCAACATTCTATTTCGTGCTAAACCAGCACTCATCAGTTGGTCCAGATTATCATTTCCACACATATATGCAATAAGTGCTCTGATGTATATTAAGATGGCCAATCTTCATATTTTAATGAATTTTAATATCTATCATTAAATTTATAAATAAGATAGCAGTTCTTTATATTTAGGTATTTTAAACTTTATTCATTTTGAATTCGTAAATTCATAAGAATCAATTTATTTTATTACGTTTAATAACGTGAAAGCTAAACACCTTCAAACAGATACGCTTTAAAAATGCTTACGTGACAGCCAATCAGATGGAATAATGGCATCACATTATTACTACGTTTAATAAAATTTATAATGAATTACAAGCATTAAGGGTTTCTTACTACAACAATCAACAAAAATAAGTAGATTTTAATTCATCTAGTATATTTGAAATATAAGATCTCTACTATACTTATTTTCTCCAATAAAGATAGCAATATGAATATTTTTTCTTTTCGATAAATTAAAAACTGTAATAAAAAATATAAATGCTTAATATTTGTATTTAAAATTTCACGTGAAATATCACAACTAAGAGATAATATGAGAAAATTCCCAAAAGTATCAGGAATTTTATTTTAAAAATGTTCATTTTTAAGTCTTATAAATTTAATCTCTTTCAAACTACTGTCCATTGGATGCAATACACAAATCCAAACATATTTTTCATTTTTTAAAGTAGTCCAGAAACACTTGCAAAGTAATGCCTTTTAATGCCTGTGACGGTTTTTTTTCATGACTTCTAAATTAGCAAAAAAAAAAAAAAAACCATTCATTTGAGAGAATATAAAAAAATTGCATAAAGTGATATTAAGTAAATATGGCTGTTAGATAAGCTGGGTCATACTGAATTTAATTAAAAAGTGTTTAACTTTCAAGGATTTGAGAAATGACTCTCTCAATTAAGATAAGAACCATGTTTGCAGTGCTCAAGAAGTTATGTAGGTCAGTCTAATAGACAAATAAATGTCAAAATTAAGGAACACAAATGCTTTTAATCAGAAAATTAAGACAACAGTTTTTATTTCCCATTTTTTAGAAATTGATCACAAACCTGATTTTGACAATGCAAAAATACTTGCTAATTTGGAGAGGTATTATTTAAGAACCACGAGAGAGTCAATTGAAATATTAAAGAGACCTATTGGTTTAAATAAGAATGACAAAGGACAATGTATTTCAGCTATCTGGAAATCTCTCATTTTATCTCTGTTTTCTAATATTAACTTAAAATTAATAGGTGAAAAAACTGAGGGAAATCTCATATTTTAAATGCTGAACTACTTCAAGTTGAATCTCATTTCTCATCTCTCACTCAGTCATGTTACTGTTGGAGATCTAATGATTTTTTTTTTAAATTTAACCTTGACAATGGCAGATGCTAGGTTATTGAAATATCATTATGTAATGGAAAATAACACATGGTTTAGCCCAAAAAGTAATAATATATATATATGTGTGTGTGTGTGTATAATACAAATAAAATATCTTTTAATTAAAAACTATTATAATAACAAAAATAATAAAATATTATGGTAATTAGCTATTATATACATTCTTTCAATCTGAAGAAGGGACTAAGATGATGATGATGCTGTGGGCATCCAAATTCCTTTGCCTAGCATTCTAAGTATTTTATGAAATTAATGAAGAACATGAAAATCTGTGTTCTGACTTCTTTTGAAGTATTATATCCTTTCTTTTACCTACTATCTTCTTTATACATTGATAAAATTATAAATATTCCATTTTCCTTTAATTACATAACTATATTTGTTTTATTTAACTTGATCAACCAGACAGTTTCAACTGACAAGCAGTCTTCTTCAGAGCTAATATATATATATATAAATTTTAAGGCAGGCAAAGATATTGCTCAACTATTATAAATTTCAAGGTGCATTTGATACAGGTTATAGCCTATCTTAAAAAGTATTTACATATACTTACTGGGCGCTTAATAAATAATTATAACTATAAATATATAAAATAGTTTATCATATAAATAATACGAACAAACATTATATTCCATTATAAATTGAATATTTTTATATCCTACTATATATATATATATATATCAGCAAGTTTTTACTATTTTATAAAATATTTTTTATTTTACTTACATTAATTAATATTATCAAAATTATAAAAATATATCTTTTATTATTTACTGATCGATTTTCTATAATTAAATTTAACATTTCTTATTAAACTTATTATTAACTAGCCTTATAAATTATTTTTATTGCAAGGTGTTTTATAAATATTTTTTTAATTCTTGTATAATTAATATTAACACCAGTCTTACCCAGTTTTTCAACTGTCATAAACTTGAATTTTAAATTGCTTCTTTTATGTTGTATAGTAATTTCTTTCTTTTATTTTTTTTTATAACTTATTTTACATTTTTTATAATTTTATTGTGTCTTAATCCTATTTATATTGAGACAGTTTTTAAACCCAAATCTTTATTCAATGTATGTTTAATAGTATTTGTAATGGTAGTTTCTTTTATTTATTTTTTTCTCTTTTGTTATTTGTGTACTGAATTATTTAAATACATTTCCTGTTTCCATTGAATATTAATAAACTGTTAGTGTTTATCAGTTTTGTTGTGTTAATCTTCTAAAAAGCATTGGTGATCAAGAGGTCAGTGACAGCTGCTTTACAAACAGTTGTCCCAGGTTAGCGGGTTTGTTTCCCAGCTGATGTTATGACACATAAGAAAAAAAATTGATTTTTTGTTTCTCCACCATAGTTAATTTTAATACTATTAAAATGGAGTATATAAAATTAAATACAAGAAATAAATATGTGTCAGAAATAAAAAAAAATATTCAATTTACAGAAGATTAACATAATGTAAAAATGATCAAAAAGCTATCAGCTTACCTGCAATCAAGCAGAAAAGAAACTATTTTTATAAAGATTATTAAACATATATTAAATAAAGACTTTAATTTACAAACTGTATTAAAATAAATAGGACTAAGATATTATCAAACAATAAAATTATAAGAAATATAAAATAAATTATGAAAGAAATTAAAAGAGGGCGCTAATGTGCTGACGTCTATTTTGCTCTGCAAGATAAGTTAAAATATGAATTTTTTTCTACAGTACAGGCATATGTAATATATATGGGTTTGAACTCAGACTTTCACATGACTCTCAACTATCCACACTATATCATAATGCTGACACACTTGATCACACACATACTGAAAAGATAAATAATCATCACTATAGATATTTAATGCTAAACCAGCACTCATCAGTTGGTCCAGATTATCATCTCCCACACACATATACAATCAATGCTCAGCTTATATTAAGATAGACAATCTTCATACTTTAATGGACCGGCTTTAATCCACTCCACCCCACAACTCTTCACCCATCCATTTTATTGAAAATCTGATGCTGGAATGCTCAAAGCCCACATTGGTGCTAACCTTCTCATCCTAGTCACAAAATGGGTGGTATGAGAAGATTGACACCAATGTGGGCTTTAATAATTCCATAATCAGATTTTCAATGACGTGGATGGCTGAAGATTTGGTGGGGTGGAGTGGATTGAAGACTGGACATTAAAGTATGAAGATTGGCTATCTTAATATAAGCTGAGCATCGACTGTATACATGTGTGGTGATAATCTAGACCTACTGATGAGTGCTGGTTTAGCATGAAATGCATATATTGGTGACTATTTATCTTTTCAACATGTGTGTGATCAACTGTGTCAGCAGTAATGAGATAGCACAGATAGTTGAAAATCATGTAAAAGTCTGAGTTCAATATAAGTTAAAGTTTATAAAACATTTTTGCATTTTGTTTAAGAAATTGATTATTACAAAAAATGTGTACTTGTTGCGTGAATGTGATGAGAAAATTGGGGTCAAGTGAGATAGTTTTAATTGGTTTTGTAAATATTGTGAAGAATTTTGATAACTTTTGAAAGAGTTTTGTTATGCCATTCTAAGTATAGAAGTGAAAATTGTTTTTGTTGTGGTGGTGTCACTGTAAGGATGCTTTATAACTAATTTATATGTAAGATTTGTTGGTTTTTAGTAATTTTGTTACTAAAGATTTTTTTTAATTTAAGGAAGAAAGTGATTTACTTGAGAAAGAAGATAATGTTTTGAAGCCTTAGATTGGAGAATGTTTATCAATCACCATTAAAAGAAAGTAAAGTGTTTTTCCTTTGTAAAAAATGTTTAAGAGTAGGAGAGAAAGCATAAAGTTAAATATAGAATAAGGAACTTGAAAAATAAGGAATATGGATTGTATTGTATTGCACAATGCATATATAATGATCAGAAAGAAATTAGGCATGCTGTGATAGAGTGTACCATAGGTGACAATGTTTATCATTTGAAATGTTTAAATAAAATAAGAAAGGATGTAACAGGTTTATAGCTATGTAGGTAGTATGTAAATTTGATAAAAGAGGTGAAAATGAGATTTCTAAGTGTACATAGTTTAAAGAGAAAGTCAGGAGAAATGGAGTTGAGGAAGATAGGATAGAGTATGTTTTTAGTGGAGTGACAAGAGATGTGGCTGGGAAAATAAGTAGTGCAGTGGAGATAATTCGCCAAAGAATAAGTAAGATAGAGGAAGAGGTAAAAGATGCAGAAGCAAAATTAAAACCATTAGAGGTAAAGTGTTAGCTTTTATCTTTTTTTTTTTAAGTGTTAGCTTTTAAAGGAATTATTGAATAGAAATGATAAGGAAAAAGTAGATACGGAAGTTCAGAAGGTGGAAGAGAATGTTACAGATGAAGTAAGGAAAATACACCATGAGCCAGTATTGATAAAAGATTCCCTAATTAGAGAATGTAGGGATATAATTTCAAGGGAAAATAAAAACAGGTATGTAAAAATATGTCTGCCTGGAGTTAGAATTAGGGATGTTACAGATAAGGTAAAGAAACAAGGGAATAGTGGTGTGTATGTTATGGAAGGGGCAAATAATTTGTCAGAGCCTTCAGAGAGAGTAATGGATGAGTACATAGAATTGATTAGTACTCTGAATAAGATTAAAGGAAGAATAGGAATAGTTGGATTATTACCACGATTTGATAATAGATATATGATAGATAGCACAAGAGAGATTGAAAAAATTGTGTGAGAGAAATGATGTTATGTTGGTGGATGTGTGGGATTCTTTTATTAGTAAGAGGCACTTATATAATAAAGATGGATTGCACTTAACAAAACATGAAAATGAAGCTTTAGGGAGTTTGATTCATAAAGAATATAGTTCGGGAAACTTATAAAGGGGGGTGGGGTTATAAGTTGCAGTGTTATTAAAAAGAAGAATGGACGGGGTATAAGAAATAAACAAAAGGTAGCTGATTTGGATATAAATGTAGATGTGGAGAGGAAATTGGTCTGTAAAATTAATGGTAAGCAAGTTATTTATAGATGTAAAATGGAAAAGAAAGAATCGAAAGAATTCTTAAAAGAGTAGTTAGCAAAGAAGAAATTGTTAAAAATTAGATATTTGAATATGCAAGGTGGTATGAGATGTCAAGCGTTGTTAGCCGAGAGGTCATCGTAGCCGCCGTATTGTTGCAGACGGTTGTGGGTTCGCATCCCGGCAGATGCTATGGATATGAGAAAATGCAAAAAAAAGGTGGTATGAGATCAGAAAAATGGCATCAAATAAAGCAGCTAAACATAAAGAGCTTGCGTATTAGCAGTGGTGGAAACATATTTAAGAGAAGAACCTATACTGGAAGACTTGGTATGGCAGGATATAAATAGAAAAGAGAAAGAAAAAAGAGTGTCAAGCATTGGTGGCTTAGCGGTTAGCATAGCTGCCTTCCAAGCAGCTGGCCTGGGTTCACTTCCTGGTCAACGCATTTGACATATAAAAAAAGGGGGTATAGGAGTTAGGTTAAAAAAATATCTAAATACTATTAAATGTCAAGAACATTTGTGGTTTGGGATAAGATTATGAAGACAAGAATGGATGGTGGTTGTAGTGTATATAACCACTGAAGATAATCAAACTACAATGGAATGGAACAGTAGCATGTATGAATGTTTAGTTAAGGATATACAGAGTTTCAAAAAAAGGGAAAGAGAATAATGGTTATAGGGGATACAAATGGGCATATTGAAGAAATTGATGATGTAAATAATAAAAATGGACAGCTTTTGAATAATTTTTGTCAGAGAATGAATTTGAGCATTAGAAATTTGTCAAATATTTATGAGGGACAATACACATGGAATTGAAATAATATATTTTACACAAAATATTATGTATTAGTAGAGAAAAAGGGAATGAAGTATGAAAAATTAAAGTGTTTGATAATGAAGTGAGAGTATGTAATAGTGATCATAATTTCTTTATAATACAAATGGTTAATAATGTGATAGAAAATAGTAATAAAAGTAGAAGGATAGTGAAATATGTAAATGGAGAATGAATGATAAGAATAAGTTAGAAAAATATAAAATAAAAGTTGAAAAAACCATGGAAGAGTTGGTTAGGGATAAATATAAGGACTGGTGTGGTGAAGTAGAAAAAGTGACAAATAGGGTTTTAGGTAAGAATATTTAGAAGAATAAAAGTAATAGAAAAGTGAGAGTTAGTAAAAGTGTAAAAGAGAGGGGAAAAGCATGCAGTGAATATAAGTGTGCTATTAAAAAACAAAAAAAAGGGGGAAAGATGTTAATGCTAAATGGGAAAAGTATTTAGAAAAAAAGAAGTTGGATAAAATAGATAATTATAAAGAAAATAAAATTAAATAGTAAATTTTTGGAGGATATAAATAAAAGTGGAAGAGATGGGAGTAAAAAAATTTAAAATAGATTAAAAGAAGGAATGTAGGGGAGAGAGAAATAGTATTATTAGATGATGAGAAAATAGAGAGTAGTTCTAGAGAAAAATTAAAGGCAATCTTAAATAAGTATGTAATAGATAGAGAAAAGATGCTAGATGTGAAAGATAGAATGATAACAAATATAAAAGCATATAGTAATGGAAATATTAGGTTTACAGAAAATGAACTGAATGAGGCAGTGAAGAAATTGAATAAGTGGAAAGGCAAGAGATTTAGATGGATGGGCAGCAGAGATGGTAATGAGTTTAGGGTATAGGGAAAAATTAAAACTATTATCATGTTTAAGTTGACATGGAAGAGAGATCTTCCAGATAATTGGAGGAATACAAGAGTAAGGCTACTATTTAAAGGAAGAGTAATGTCAGGATTATATAAAGTTTTCATATATATGGTGGCTGGAAGGGTTGCAAAATGGATAGAAGAAAATAATATAGTGGGAGAAATGCAAGGAGGTTTAGATCAGATAGGTATATAGGAGATAGTTCATTTGTAATTACACAACAGGTAGACAGTTATATATGGTTTTTATATATACAGAGAAGACATATGATAGATTAAGTAGAAATAGATTATCAATATGTTTAATAAATTTGGGAATGGGTGGAACTTAAGTGGATTTTATTAAGGGATTGTATGAAAATAATTATTATACATATCAATTAGAAAGTATAGAATAAGTTAAAATTAAAAATGGTGTGGACTAAGGTGATGATGCCCTTTGTCACCAATTTTGTTTTTATTGTATTTGAGAGAAATGGAGAGAACAATAGAAAGACTAAGAAGAGAAGTAGAGATACCAGTAATAGGTTGCAAGAGTATATATACATTATTCAGTCTTTTATTTACAGATGATGTATTCTTGTACACAAAAAGAAGGGAAGGTATGGGAGTTATGCTGAGGACATTTTCAAGGGTGGGTAAAAAGATGGGAATTAAATTTAGTAAAGAAAAATCAAAATTAATGATGATTAATACTGGGAAAAGAGAAGACAATGAATTTTTATTGAGAGAGATATAAAGTTAAGTGTTGTGAATCGGTATAACTATTTGGAAATGTCGTAAGTAATCAGAGAAATTTCTTGGATGAATGGGAGAAAAAATTGATAAATGAAACAAAGAAAAGAAAGGGATTGATAACAAATTTAACAGTGTTTTCATATAATAAATATGATGTAGCAAGAATTGTATGGAAGAGAGTAACAGTAGCAGGGTTAACATATGATAACAATGTGCTATGTGTAAGTAAAGGAGTATTAGATTACTGAGAAAAGTACAAAGTTAAGTAGGAAGACATGCATTAGATGCAGATGTGTAGATAGCAAAGGAGGCAATTCAAAGTGAAATGGGATGAGAGATGCAAAAAGCAAAATGAAAATGTTCAGAAGATTGCAGTTTATGGATAATAAAAGAATAGCCAAAATAGTATTTAATTGGGTTACAAGTAAAGGGCAGGCAACAAGATGGGGGAGAAAGGTGATATGATATGCTGAAGATTTGGATAAATAATTTATGCTGGTATACTGATACAAAAGATGGGTAATTGTGCTAGGAGAATTGGCAAGTGTTATAGTAGTAGGGAATAGGATAGAAGAATATATGCATTAATAAGGAATAGGAAGTTGGAGAGATGTAGAACTAGTATGGAGAGTAAAAAGTGTTTAAATATATATAGAAGTAAATTTAATATTAGGTGCAAGTTAATTTATGATAATAGCCAGGAAAATAGTTTATTATTTAAGTCTTGAACAGGATCTTTAGCAACAAGGGAATATATACATAAATCGAAAAATGTGGTTGATTTAGTACGCAAGCTGTGTAAGCCAGGCATAGAATATATTAGGCATCTGTTAATTGAATGTAAATATATGAAAGCAGAAAGGGTATAAATAATGAAGTTTTGGAAGAATAAATATAAACAAAGTGATTATACAGAAAGTGGGTTATTGGTTTTTATGCTGGATTTGGAAAAAGACAACGGAGATTTAGATATAAAGGCCATGAAGTTGACAAAGATTATGCTGTGGAAACGGGATTGAACAGGATATGTGAAAACTTAGGGTGCGAAATGAAAACAGAAGGTAACACAGCTAACGGGTTTCTCTGGGCATAGTTACTGAGACATTCCTGACTCTGTATAAGGAGAAGTCACAGTGCATCACATCATATCACAGCAATTTAAAATTCAAATTTGTGCCAGTTAAAAAACTCGATAAGAAGAAGAATGTTGGTGCTAATATTAGTTATACAAGAATTCAAAAAATATTTGTAAAAACATTTTATAATAAAAATAATTTATAAGAATAATTAATAATAGATTCAATAAGAAATATTAAACTTAAATTTTATCCATTACATTTAGATCAATAATAGAAAATTAATAAATAAATAATAAAATATTGTAAGTTTTTAAGTTAGCTATATTTTTTCTAATTTTCATAATTTCGATAATATTAATTATACCATCAACAGTATTCTGTCAAATGGACAGGTCCATAAAGTACTCACACCATCAAATCATCCATTTTTCCTTTCCATTCTCTTCATTGCCTAGTTTTTCAATTCCATGTAGTTCTGCTCTCCTTTTACATCATCCAACAATGCCAATATCTTCCATCTTATTTCCACTTAATATATGTCCAATCCAATTTTTCCTTTCTCACTGATTTCCTCAATCAATCTTTTCTTATTTACTCTTTTCATAACATTTTCATTTGTTATCTTATTCATCCAACCAACTTTTCCATTCAGCTTTATGCCTACATCTCAAAGGCTTGCAATCTGTTCCTCATTTTATTATTCATTGTCTACATTTCACAACCATACATTAGTACACTTCTCTCTTCAAAGGTCCACAGAATATTTTATTTCTTTTAATAGATGCCCCTTTGCCAATGATATTTTTTTTTTAATTTTATCTTCACTTCTTCCATCCTCATTTAACAAACTACCTGAATATCCAAATCCCTTTACCTGTTGAACTATGTTTTCATGGATTTCAATTTGCAGCCTTTTTGTATTTCTCCAAATCAATTCTCAATATTAATTTCATTCAATATTCTATGCATCCTTCTTCCAATTTATTTAACATATTCTGAAGACACTTTTCATCCTCAGCTATAAGAGTAATATCATCTACAAATCTTATACAATTTATTATTCTACCTCCAACATTTGCTCCCCCACCATCTAAATATTTGTTTAGCATATCTTCTAAATAAATATTAAATAAAACAAATGACATAATGCATTCTTGCCTAACTCTTCTTTCTATACTCACATCATCCGTCTGTTTATTCCCCAATTTAATTCTTATCCTTTGTCCAGGATACAAATTCCAAATTAATTTTTTCTTTTTCCAAAATACTTCTTTATTTTTTAAGATAGCCAGTTTATTCTAGACTACTCTACCAAATGCTTTTTTCCAAACCCAGAAAATATATATCAATTCCTTTATCTTTCTCAATATATTTCTCTGCAATTGTTTTAACAATACCAATAACATCTCTTGTATTTTTCCCTCTCTGAAAACCAAATTATTATTCTCCAGTATAATACTCTGCTTTTCCATAAATTCTTTGAATTAAAATCTTCAATAAAACTTTAGAAGTATGAAATAACAAAATCATTGTTCTGTATTCTTCTCATTTAACAGCTTTCTTCTTTTTAGCAATTGGAATCATTAGAGTTCTTAAAGAATCTTTGTCAAACTTCAGTTATATATCAAATTTTAAAGTCCAATTATTTCCTTCATAGTAAATTCTCCCATTTCTCTCAAAAATTCTATAGGTTTTGCATCAAATCCAACATGCTTACCATTTTTTATTTGTGCAATTGGCTTTCTTACTTCATCTGGCAATATGTCCATACCTTTATCATCTATTTCAAAGTTCATAATTAATTAAATTATCTTCTGAAAAGACACAAAATATTCTATCCATCTTTTTAATATATCATTGCTATCAGTTAATCTCTTTCCAACCTTCTCTGCAATATCACTTCCTACCTGTGTTTTTTTTCTTCCAGGTGCTTATTCTATTAAATATCGGATTATATCTTTTCACCTGCTGAAGCATTTCTATCTATTTCTCTTTTTCTAAATATGTTTTTTTTTCTTAGCTCATTATTAATCTTTCTATATGCACTTTGCTCTTCCTCAGTGTCTACATTCTTCCATTTCCTCCATACTTCCACCTTTTCCATCATATCTTCAGTTATTCAAGGTCATTTAGATTTTCTTACCTGAATAATACCTATTTCATTTTTTATTGTTTTTAAAAATTCTTTTTTAATTCTACCTCAATACTTGTCAGGACTATTAATATAGTCGTCTTGAACAATCCTTTTATTTCATTTTCACATATTAAACCAAATTTTGTTTTTTTTTTTCATTTCTTTCAATTGTATTAAAGTCCCTTCTTACTTTTCTTTTCCCTCTTTTAATTCTTTTTAACTCAATTTTAACTTAGCCATAACCAAATTATGATCTGAGTTTATATCAGCACCAGGCAAAACATGCAAACCCTTAATAGTATTCTTGTATCTATTTTGAATCAGTATATAATCAATTTGATAACATTCTCTATCACCTGGAGCTTTCCATGTTACAAAATTGTAAAAGCCAGGCTACCTCTGTTATTCCTCTTTTAATACCATAATTTTCAACAATTTTCCCTATCTTACCTTTCCCCACAACAGCATTCAAATCACTCAATAGCAATGTATATATTATTTTCATTCATGTTTGGGTAATTTCTTCTATCTTCTTAATATAAGATTTCATCAATTTCAGTGCCATCATTATAGTAGTCAGTATATTAACTTGTATGATTACTAAATCCCTAGAACTTGCCCTATCATCAATATAATCAACCTTGCCACACTATTCCAAATTCTCTTCCCAACAGCAATGCCAACTCCATTAATTGATCTGTCACCACCTGAATAAAATAACTTAATATCACTACATATCCCTCCCACCTCACTTTTCTTAATCCTATAACATCAATATTAATTATTCACAACTCTCTTTTCATTTTTTTTAATTTTCCAGCTCTTTTCAAAGATCTATTATTCCACATACCAATTCACAATGTGTCTTCTCTCAATGAATAAAGTTTATGAGGATTTATTTTATAGTATATATAAGCGCTTTACCACGCTGAAGAAGAAGCTGTCAATAGTAACAAAAACAATTAAATTAATTTAGGTCTACTACTTTCAAAGGTTTTCCCTCATATTCATGGCCAAAATAGATTATAAACCATTGCTGTAATATTACTAAATAATAATATATGCAAATATGTATGTAAATTAATTTATCCAATTTCTTGAAATAACAAAACGCGTGTCATGTCTATTGATAGCGATGTTATCATTGAAAGTAAAATATGCCTCCTTGATCTTTCTCTTACAATCGTTGGCCTCAGAGCACACTATTTTGGAGTTGCAGGGTTCAAACACATGACCGGCCTGATTCTCATGTTAGAAAAATTTTGAAAAGTTATCATTATTCTATTTTGCTCTTCTGTACATATACATGTGCTGAGCAGCTTTATTATGGACAGTGGCCTTGGTTTCCCTGTAGTATGTGGTGCTGCATCCAGCCTGAAGGCATGAAATTCTGTATACGACCTAGAGTGCCTGAGATGGATCTATTCTGTTCTTCACATTATTAATAAAGTCTGTTAGTATTAGGGGGAGTGCAGAAGTCGACTTTAAATTCATTAGCCAAAGTCTTTATAAACTGTTGAGATACTTTGAAGATGTAAGGGAGGGTGATTTGAGGTTTATCTTTGATTATGTAGTTAGATATTGATTTTTTATAAAATTGATTAATTTTTTTAGTAATTAATCTCTAGCTGAAGCCAATGCTTAATAAATCCTTTATATAGCCTGCAATATTAGTCTTCCTATCAGCCTCGAATTTACACAAATTTAGATTCCTAAATAAAAAACACATTTAAACCTGCGAATTTAGGTGATGTAGGTGAATTGGAGTTCGGGTAGGTGAATCCTCTGACCTCAAGAGGCTTAACAATCGTGCAATTATTTTGTAGGTTTATGACCTGAGTAGTATCATGTCTATTCCTACTGGGCATGACAACAAAGCCCTTTTTAGTTAAGGTCTCAACACCAAATGTAATGATTACTGTAGAACTACTCATAATAAAACAAGGGAATTATAAAGCAAAGGGCTTTCCTATTTCCTTCTTTGACTAGCAATAGTCTCCATAACAGGCTTAATGTGCTAGCTGAATCTCAAAAAATGAACATCCATGTACCACTTTCTCCTCCATTGTCACCTATAGTGATCTTCTGCTGACTTGGAAGAATGCTGTTGCTCACCCAGCACCCAGAAGGATGTTGACTTATTTAAGGGCAGTCAACACTCTGCATTATACATCCACCATTATGACAATTATGGCATTTTTTAGAAGACATCACTATCTCCTCCATTACTTCCCAGTAGTGAATGAATTGTCCCCAATTTCCAGCGATTACTTATTTATAGTACTTTGCATATTTGCAGCTAACCTCCACATCTGAAAGCCATTCCTCTATGCACAAGCTGGGAATGCACTGGGTGACATAATATTTTATAAAATAGTAATGTGAAAGTTATATAGACTTTGAGGATATATATATATATGTGTGTGTGTGTTTGGAGAGTGATTTAATGTTTAATATACATATTAAAAATGAAATACATGGGTGAGAGAACAAACAGGTGTTACTGATATCATTGAAAAAAGTGGAGTTGGGTAGGACATATTTTTAGAAGAGATAAATTAAATGGATAGCTTTAAACTGGATCCAAGAGATTGTAAAAGGGTCAAATGTTAAGCACATGTGAGATGGATTGATGAAATAAGAAAGTGTGCTGGAGTGATGTGGAGAAGAGAAGTTAGAAATCGAAGAAGATGAAGTGGATTAATAATGGTTGAAAATGATGGTTATATATGTGTGCACATGCATGGGTGTATTAGGATATAAAAAGGATTAATGGTTATATATGTATGTGCACATGCATGGGTGTAATAGGATATAAAAAGGATTAAATTTATAATGGAATATGATTGGCTATATTGTTTAACTGATATCATGTATTTATATAAATGTTATCTCTGAAGATGACTGCTAGTCAGTCAAAACTGTTAGATTGATCAAGTTAAATAAAACAAGCATTGTTATTGTGATAAAATAAATGTGAATTTTGTTTAATTATTAACATGAAAATGGAAAAAAAACCTGGATATCAGTCAGCTTTGATGTAGAAAATTTTATTTAGAAAAAGAGAAATGAGAATGATAGCTTACAAATAAGAACAAGTCTTTCTGTTGATAATATAGTGGGACTGTTAAATTAATATAGAATTTTTCCAACAAAATTAATTAAAGAGTGGCTTTGGATTCACCACTTTTTAACTCCTAATTAGCATATATACATGGATGAATTTGAACTATCATGTCATAAACCACAAAAGTGAAATAATGTTATCATGATGAAACAGGGTAAAGGAAGCTTATTCAGAAATATTGACTTGGGGAGAAAAAAACATGCTACCTAGAACAAACTCTTATGAAGAATTATTGACCATTAACAATTGTTAAGAAACCTCAAATAGGCAACAAAAACACTAAAAGAAAAGCAATTGTAGATACTGTGGTGCATCAGTACATACTAGGTATAGCAAACAAAGTTTAAAAAATCTACAACCATTATATTATTAGTATAGCTTTCCAAAGCCTTAGCATGCTACAATATATATCAGTGAAGCCAGACACCTCAATTTAAAGTGGGTGAAACAGTCCAAAGTAATGATTATAGAAGAAAAATGTGTCTGCCTTAAGTAACAGACCATGCATGCATGGATGAATGCATGTTCAATTGGTAAAAAATAATATTTGACATAGAGAAAAAAATAAAATAAAAATCTGTGAAGAAGCTGGTCACATGATAATAGATAGTAATCCTAGCATGATAATGTTTTTAAAAAAATACTCATTCACCTGAGCCCTCATAGATAAGTATATGCAATTTTTACTGATGTTATTTTTTTTTAGAATATCCTAGTTGATCTTAAATTTACTATTCACAAATCTAAAAGCTATCAATGACATTGATCAAACCAACAACATCTGAACCTTATGTAATAGCATCAAATGATCACTATTGTTTATGGTTGCACAAGCTGTTTTTACAGAGGCAAAACACCCCATACCATAGCACCACTCAGTGCAAGCCAGAGTAATTGGATGCTGGAAGGATTGTGCATAAAATCCCTATCTAATGCCTACTCATCCAATATCTCCAGATATCCTAAAATCTAGGTGCAGTGCTCTCAGCTCAAAGGCTCTCACTGATGAAAGTGACAAGCTAGAAACTAGTCCAGGCATAGTGGATGAGTAGAGCACTAAATGATTTTATGCACAAACCTTCTTGCATCCATTGATTACTCTGGCTTGCACTGAGTGGCGCTACTGTATGGAAAGTTTTGCCTCTGTTAATGTGCTGATCTGTGTGTTACTATTAATAGCTAAAAGTGTTTATACTGGCTATCAAACTACAAACCTGAAATTTAAAACCACCTAAGACTTTAAAATCAATCAAGGTTGATTAATCTGATTCCACATCAATTTCTGTGTTTTAGTGAGGTTTTTTTCTTAGAATCTAAGTACATTTTTTGTCCTGATGAGGAATATGTACAAATACAATATCACTTGATTTTTTAATTTACACAATACAGTATAAAACTTACTATAGATGACTCTGCAATAGAGAATTGCTAAGGAATTAAATGATATCATAATGGTGATCACATTTTGTACCAAAAAGAAAAGGATACTTATAGTTATTAAAAGAATTGAGGTTAATTAAATCTATACAACTATACAATATTAGGTTATTTTCCTTTACTTATTTTATTGTAATTAGTTTTCAAGTTATGAATGTTGGTGAAGTAAAGGTTTATTGGGTTTGGTTTATTGTTGTGGCTAAGTGCACTTATTATGAATCTGGCTTAACTGGCCGAAAGCGCACTAATAAACCAAACGAATAAATCTTTACTTTGCCAACAATCATAAGATTGAAAATAATAACTATACAAACAAATGAATTTGTATTTAAAAGTTTAGAGTTTTTTAATTATAGACTTTTATTTCATTAGTATACCTGCTAAATGCATAATTGCACTGGTGTCAGGTTTAAATCCCAAAGTCGTCATTGATAAAAGCAAAATCCTCTGGTAATGGCCGATTACTCAAATTTACTATATATATATATATATGGCATTATAGAATTTATTGTTTATGTAGATATAGCTAGCTAAGCAAATTGTTAAAAAATGTGTTAATACATAGTTTATACTAATTAAAAACCAAAAATATACCAAAGACATGTGAAAAAGATGTATGATTTCCAAGATGCACCTTTCATGCTGGACCAGCACTCATCAGTTGGCCAAACTACAATCTCTTATACATATTTTTATTATTGCTCAGTATATATAGATAGCCAAATTACTAGAGTTTAATTAACAAGTGCCAAATTTATTGCCTTCATAACTTTGACACAAGCCACTTGTTGGAAGTATATTAATAATTTTTATTAGTCATTCTTTAGATTAGAGATTAACCATACAATGAGTAGTATTTATGTAGTGTCATTTTCACTACACTGCTCTCATGCAAAGTAGGGACTCGTTTCTATCTGCTTTAATATCTTGTGGGAAAAATTAACCCCTACCTTTGTATGAGAGTGGGTGTGACAAGAATCTCGGCCTTAGGGTGGCCTTTGAGCATTCCATCATCAGATTTTCAATTGAATGGACGGTTGAACAGTTGGAGTGTGGAGTAGATTGAAGCCTGTCCATTAAAGTGTGAGGATCGGCTATCTTAATATATATTTGAGCACTTATGACATATATGTGTAGAGATGGTAATCTGGACCAACTGATGATTGCTGGTTTAGCATGAAATACGTTTATTGGTGATTATTTATCTTTTCAACATATATGTGTTCAAGTGTATCAGTGTTATGAGATAGTGTGGAGAATAGTGGGTCGTGTGAAAGTCTGTGCTCATATACCCTATATATTATTCATTAAGTGGATAATCTCTAATCTAACGAATAACTAATAAAAATTATTATTATTATATGTATTTTAGACCACAATTGGAAGCTTTTTCAAAGGTCAAAGAAATCAAACACAGGACATATATACATAAATGTGTTATATTTTAGTGTCAAGTTAGAAGTCAATGTCTTTCTTGTTAGTTTGATTAGCGAGTATTACATATACATAAGTGTGTGGTCATTTTGTATATGTGAGAGATTCTTAAAATAATTACAATTAAAAACAAAATTGTTATTATTATTGCAATAGGTTAATTAGAAAACAATGTAATCCTTGGATCTCTATGATTTAATTTAGTAATACAACATGGCTCAAAAGCAGCTAAAGTCGTGTCAAGCGTTATTAGCCGAGAGGTAATCGCAACCACATTGCAAGCAAGTAGTTGGTTGCAGATAGTTGTGGGTTCGCGTTTCGGCCGATGCTATGGCATATATAAAAAAAAAAGTCGTGGTATAAAAGCGCGACTTACAACATCAATTATTTATCCAAGCACTATTTTATATTATTTTCTAAATTTTCTTTAATATAAATAATATAAAATTATGAAACTATTATTTATCTTGCATAATATTTTTTTTGTAATATACAGAATTTTATTTTTAAACGATTTAATTTTAAAAATACGATCAAAATTTGCAAAGAATTTATTTAACTCTTCAAGCAACGTCACATTGTAAAGTAAATATCGCTCAAGTTTCTAATCATAAAGATAATAAGATTCAATTAAATTTAACAAATTTACACATATTTTCAGAAGTAATCAGCAAAACCTTCCATTACTGTTTACCCTCTATTTTCAGAAATTAATAACTTTAAAAGAAAATAAAAGAAAGTTTGGCAGACTTTGAAAGATAAACACTTAGTAATTCTAAGTTTGCATAGTGTTTTCACGAATATTCACATTAGTTTGCTTTTAGAGTTAAGTTAATAATTTGCATACATATCTTTTCTGGACGTGAATCAAATATATGAGAAATAATAATAATAAAAGATAACTGACAATATTAAAAAATTTGATCAAAAAAACGTTTATTTTTTCTCCAACGTAATCATCATTTGACATCTGTTTTAAGGCACTTGCACAATCAAATGTCACATGACCTCCTGCGTAACTAACTAATATTATATATAAAGCAACTGAATAATAAATTCAAAGACTACATACAGATCAAGAACAAAAATCTTATGTTTAAGGCACTTGCACAATCAAATGTCACATGACCTCCTGCGTAACTAACTAATATTATATATAAAGCAACTGAATAATAAATTCAAAGACTACATACAGATCAAGAACAAGAATCTTATGTTTAAGGCACTTGCACAATCAAATGTCACATGACTCCTGCGTAACTAACTAATATTATATATAAAGCAACTGAATAATAAATTCAAAGACTACATAAAGATCGAGAACAAGAATCTTATTAAACTCTTTTAAAGAAAAAATCATTCAACTGATGATGAAATTCGGATTGTTTTGTAAAATGTTGGCATATGTTTATTAAGCTCCATTTATTTCTATATGTTCTAAAACAATTTATTTTGCATCTTGGTTATAATTTTTACAGCAAGAATTTTATTGATTTCTGTATGGATGTTAAGTAAGAAAGTAACTCACTTGGGGTTTCTTTCACTTAGTTATTTTTAAACACTTATTTTATTAAGTGTATCTTACAAATAGTGGCACTGCAAATGTTCAGAATAACAAAGTCATTATTTAAGGAAAGTTTTCTGTTTGTTTTTAAACCTTTTTTTAAAGTAAAAGAACTAATAGAAAACATGTAAATTTTCCTTCAATACTTTAACTTATGATTTTATTACTTTATATATATATACATTGAGTATTTAAATATATATTATATTGACTGTACTAGATTGAATATAATTATAAGGGACTTGAACTCAGCCTTCAAATTCCTCACGGCTATTCAATCCATCTTATACAATTATTATACATGACCACATACATGTGAAAAAGATAATTTCATCTCGGATTTTCAATGATATGGATGGCTGAAGAATTGGAGGGTGGAGAAGATTGAAGCTTGTCCATTAGAGTTTGAATATTTGTCATCTTAATATAAACTGAACAGTAATTATACTGAACCAACTGATGATTTCTGGTTCAGTATAAAATATGTTCATTGGAGATCATTTATTTTTTTCACATATATGTGGTCATATGTATCAGTTGTATAAGATGGAATGGATAGCTGTGGGAGTTTGAATGTCTGAGTTCAAGTCCCTTATAATATATACATTGAAGATAAAAAAATCTTACTCCTCAAACAGCTGTTAAATTCTCATTTCATGACCAAAACTTTTCTGATTACCCCCCCCCCCCATATTATTACAATGAAGGATACCAGCTGTTATTGATGAGATTTGGTGGTTTACTGTTCTCATTTTACTATCTAGTTAAGAATAGTAAAATATCTGTTTACTGACCAACATTGAATGATTAAATGAGGTGGTTAGCCACTAGTGACATTTACCTGATAAATAATAGATATCATCATTATCATTTTCAACCATTATCAATTCACTGCAGGATGAAGATCTCACCAAGTTCATTCTACTCCAATATTTAGCCTCTCTTCTCCACTTCACACCAGCATACTTTCTTATTTCATCCATCCATCTCACATGTGGTCTCTTTCTAGCTCTTTTCCAATATCTTGGAATCCGATATAAGATTTTAACTGTTTATCTACTATCATCTCTTTTAGCCATATGTCCAACCCATTTCCATTTCAGTCTCTTAATTCTTTAAATGATGTCAGTAACACCAGTTTGTTCTCTTACCCATAAATTTCATTTTTGACCTCTTCTTGCCACTCCTAGCCTCTCTTCTCTACTTCAAGCCAGTACCCTTTCTTATTTCATCCATCTATCTCACATGTTCTCTTTCTAGGTCTTTTACAATCTCTTGGAATCCAATATAAGATTTTAATTGTTCATCTATTATCATCTCTTCTAGCCATATGTTGAACCCAATTCCACTTCAGTCTCTTAATTCTTTCAACGATGTCAGTAACACTAGTTTGTTCTCTTCCCCATGATTTTGTTTTCAAACTCTTCTTGTTACTCTCAACACACATCTCTCAAATAATAAATATATTTTTATTTAAGTTAAAGAATGCATAGAGAACCATCTGTGATTAAAAAAAGATTGAATTATTTTTCCAATTGCAATAATAAATGTGTGTTGAGAGCTTTGGCAATTTTGAAATTATAAAGTGAATGCGATTATTCAACGAGTTTCATCATATGCTTTATCAATTGATACATAGAAGAAAGTTAACTTATTTGGGCAATACGACCAAAACAAAATTAATAATAATATTACAGTCAGTGTGATTTGTTCCATTTAATGTTCATTCAATGACAATTATAAAAATATATGTAATATTTTGAAAGCAGACAACATTGAAACAGCACCAATATCATTAACAATCAACAATCTCAGTCTGTTGTCAAGGCAACTTCCATTAATCAATAAAGATAGAAATGATGCACAAAAATATAAAAACCTTCAACATCTGTGATGATTATTTATAATTTTCAATAATTTCTGGTTATAGAATCAATATTCCAAAAAATATAATAAATATATAAAAATATATAAACAAAGCTTGAAATACAAACTGGACTTAATAAAAATAACTGCATTTAAATAAGGAACAATATAGAGATAAAACTTTAATAAGTAATTATTGAATTAATTTTTGATTTATGAAAGTACCAAATCAATATATATAAACTTGAACTTCACAGAACTGTATTTAAACAAGAAAAAATATAGAGACAAAACTTTAATAATTCTTATGTTTTGTATTGTATTTTTATATTGGACTATTTCCATCATTTATTATGTGTATTGAATGGCAGAATGGCTCACTTTGTTAAAGCATTATCTTAAAATTCAATACTCAAGAATCTAAGAGTCCAGGTTCAAACTCCATGTAGTATTGTCACTGGTCAGGCCAGCAATTTCTGAAGAAGAGGGGAGAATAATACCTCTCAAAAAATGATATTTAAAATAATATTCTTAACTGTATTGATTCAATATTTTTTATCATCCAGTATATTTATTCCTTATTATTTATTTAGGAGATGATAGTATAGAATATTATAATTTACTTATTTCTTATTTTAATTATATAAAAGTATTTTAGTTTTTGATAACTGATAGAACTGATTTTAATTCCTAGTTCTAAATCCAGTGTATTAATGTTAGTAGCTAATATAAATTGCTATTTAATTTGTTCTATGACCTTCATTTTATGTTTTATAAGTATATTATGTCATGGATCTGAGACTTGGACACATAACAGAAGAGCAATAAAGAAACTTCAGACCCCTCAACAAAGTATGGAGAGATTATGTTGGGTTAACAAGAAGACATTGAAAATGAAACATATGGTTGAGAGAACAAATATGTCTTACTATTAAAAAAATTAAGAAACAAAAGTAGAGTTGGGCTGATAATAATAGATGAACAATTGAAATCTTAAATTGGATTTCAAGAAATTGTAAAAGACCTAGAAAGAGACCATATGTGAGATGGATTACTAAAATAAGAAAGTGCTGAAAATAATAGATGCACAATTGAAATCCTAAATTGGATCCAAGAAATTGTAAAAGACCTAGAAAGAGACCATATGTGAGATGGATTACTAAAATAAGAAAGTGCTGAAAATAATAGATGCACAATTGAAATCTTAAATTGGATTCCAAGAAATTGTAAAAGACCTAGAAAGAGACCATATGTGAGATGGATTACTAAAATAAGAAAGTGCTGAAAATAATAGATGCACAATTGAAATCTTAAATTGGATTCCAATAAATTGTAAAAATACCTAGAAAGAGACCATATGTGAGATGGATTACTAAAATAAGGAAGTGCTGGAGTGATGAGGAGAACAGAGGCTGGAGATCAGAGAAAATGGATTGAACTTGGAGAGACTTTCTTCTTGCAGTAGATCGATAATGATTGAAAATGATGATGTTGATGATAACATTCATTGTTGCTAAATTTATAATCAATTTTTGTTTATACTAAAACTATTAACCAAATAATAATCAACATTTTTTTGATACAAAATCTACAAATAATAAAATAAAAAAGTTATGTTCATAAATTAATTCAAAAATCAATACCTAATAACATTTATTGATGGGTCTTTTGTTGTTATGGTGATGATATGCATTCCTTAAAATACTTATTAATTAAATTAATTATTAAAATTTAATTAATTAATTGAATTCATTATTAGTGCTAAAAATATAGTTACTCAGAAATTTTATAAATTTGGAAGTGTTTATATAAAACAATTCATTATATGCCATAAGTCAGATGCCTGCAGTTATAGTTCTCTTTAAAGTGATAAACTTTTTTCTTTTATTTTCTATATTCTTCTTAACATCTCTTTCATAATTTCTCTGCTTTTAAAAATATCCTCAATCTATTTCATTATTTTCTTCATAATATCCTCAAAAGTAATGTTTTTTTTTACTTAGTCTTTCAATACTTCTACTTTTCTGGTGTAACAATCCCATGTATCTTCTTTATTTTTCTAAAAAAATAACATGACTTCCACTACCACTTTTCCTAAGATCCCATATGTCTACATCTTATAAAGTTATACTCCACACAAATCAGTTAACAACTCTTTCTTAGATGTAATTTCTATGATCCATGAAATACATTTGATTCTATAGTAGATCAAAATTATTTTCTTGCATTAAAAATATACTTCTTTAAAAAAAAAAAAAGGTTAAATAAGATATTTGTAAGTGAAATAGTGATTAATTTACTTTTCATTTAGTATTATCAATGATTGATTGATTTGAGATTAAAGTGGAATTGGGATGGACATATTGCTAGAAGAGATGATAATAGATGGACAATTGAAATTTTAAACTGGATTCCAAGAGATTGCAAAAGACCTAGAAAGAGACCACATGTGAGATGAATTGATAAAATAGGGTGTTTGGGTGATGTGAATAAGAGAGGCTAGAGATTATAGAAGATGGGATTGAACTTGGGGAGACTTTCATTCTGCAGTAGATCAATAATAGTATACAATGATGATGATTATCTATGATATTTGATACCTTGTTTCCTAACTTTTACATTATATAACAGAGAATGAATATAGAATTATGTTAAATTTATGACAAAAATGTAGTTATGATTTAATAATAATAATAATAATAATAATAATAATAATAATAATAATAATAATAATAATAATAATAATAATAATAATAATAATAATAATAATAATAATAATAATAATAATAATAATAATAATAATAATAATAATAATAATAATAATAATAATAATAATAATAATAATAATAATAATAATAATAATAATAATAATAATAATAATAATAATAATAATAATAATAATAATAATAATAATAATAATAATAATAATAATAATAATAATAATAAAGGCATAAAATATTTACATAATCAAGCAATTTTTTTATTATATCTTATTATAGGAAAGAAAAACGAAATCAAATTAACGGAACAATCAAAATCAGCTAGAGAAATGTGTCAGTGGCCATTTTGTTTTTTTACTTAAGTTCATATAACAGTCCAATGTTAAATCATTTTCTCACTTTTCATCATAAAATCCCTTGGCCTTATCATACATAAAACATCTGCTCATTTCATAAATGTGTTTCCATGCTGAAATTCTTGCAACCAGTATTTAAAAATATTTCTGCCATGTTTAGTACTGAAGTTGTGTTACAAAATTAATTTAAAATATAAAATACCTTTATTCTATATGTGCAATTATTATTCTTGATATAATTATAAAATAGTATTGGAAAAAAAACTCATACTGTTAATTACAACTACAAAAAAATCAAGTCATATATCACATGACCTAATTTAACAAGCTTGTATTACAAATGTTATATATGGAGTTCACAAATAAGCTCTTAACAAGCTTTGCAGAATATCCCCAACCCCAGAATGGTTTCTGCTATTGGCTTTCTCAGTGAGGTGCTAGGATATTCAAGCATTAGATTAAAAATACTAGGACAAGCTCAGCACTTTATCTAATGGATAACTATTAAGTAGAAAATCTAAAATTTTCAGACATTCACACATCTTCCAATCCAGCTATCTAACTTAAATAGTCATATAGGACTGAACCAAGTTCATATACACCATATATTAATAACTTTAGCAATATAAAATTGCCAAAGCCTTAATAGCAAAAAATAAAACTACAAAGAAATCAAGTCATATGTCACATGATCTAATTTAACAAGCTTGTATTATATGGCTATTTAAGTTATATAGCTGGATCAACATTTCAGATTTTCTACTTAATAGTTATCCATGAGATAAAGTCCTGGGCTTGTCCTGGTATTTTTAATCTACTGCTTGAATATCCTTCCACCTCACGGAGGAAGCCAGTAGCAGAAAACAGTCTGGGGTTGGGGCTATTCTTCAAAGTTTGTTAAGAGCTTATTTGTGAGCTCTATATATAACATTTATAATACTGTTAATTAATTAATACTGTATGGAAAGTTAATTGGGTATAAAATTAAATCATTTTTCAATAATAATATTTTAATAATCTAACCATATACCTTCGATCAAAACATCACATGATCACCATATGCACTACTATATAAAGAGTTTGGTACTCGTATACACCTCTCGAAATACACAAAAAGAAAAGATTGTTATCTTAGACCAGGTATTGATAATATAGAAATTCATAGAGGTATCATTCATTTTGGTCAGAAATTTCAAGATGGCATCAAGATAGATATAGCTAACTCTGTCATTGGAACAAAGCTTATAAATTTTCAATTTACATACATAAAATCTAAGACTTTCAAACAACCTTCAAATACCCACCCTATCTCATACTACTGATACAAATGACCACACACATGTAAAAAAGATAAATAATCACCAATATACATATTTCATGCTGAACCAGCACTCATCAGTTGGACCATATTGTCATCTCCCACACATATATATAATCAGTGTTCAGTGTATATTAAGAAAGCAATCTTTATACTTAATGGACATGCTTCAATCTATTCCAATCTCCAAATCTTCAGCCATCCATACCATTGAAAATCTGATGATAGAATGCTCAAATCCCATGCTGATGCCAATATTGTTGTTATGCCCATGTTGACCTCAAGTCACTCTGACCCCTCATGTATAGGACAGTATTAATTTAAATAAATAGAAAAGGGATGGGTCAAATGCAGGCTTAATGTGTAAGATTTGAAATACAGACATTCTTATACCTGGAACTTAATTATAAGTATAGGGGATTTGAACTCAGACTATCAAGCAACCTTCAAGTATCCACACTATCTCATGCTACTGATACAAATGACCACACACATATAAAAAAATCACCAATATACCTATTTTGTGCTGAACCAGCATTCATCAGTTGGTCCAGATTATCATCTTCCACACATATCTATAATCAGTGCACAGTTTATATTAAAATAGCAAATCTTTATACTTTAATGGACAGGCTTCAATCTACTCCATTCTATCATCATATTTTCAATGGTTTGGATGGCTGAAGAGTTAGAGGTTGAAGTAGATTGAAGCCTATCCATTAAAGTATAAAGATTTGCTATCTTAATATAAACTGTGCACTGGTTACATATATGTGTGGGGGACATGATAATCTGGACCAACTGATGAGTGCTGTTTTAGTGTGGTCATTTATATCAGTAGTATGAGATAATGTGGATACTTGAAGGTTGCTTGAAAGTCTGAGTTCAAATCCACTATACTTACAATTAAGTTCCAGGTATAAGAATGCCTGTATTTCAACTCTTAGAATTTGCAAACTTTAAATGACTAATATCTTGTTCAAATATACAACAGGGTAAATAAATGGATGCCCAATGAACTGAACCCTAAACCAATTGATCTAAAGGTTCTTGAATACTTTTATCATTAAAAACATGGCATTAAGTAGCTTGAGAATCAAAAAAATAAAAAATTTCTACCAAAGAAAAATTTTTTACACATTAATTCGTTAGTAATTCAGGTACGACTAAGATTTTCTTAAACATTTCATGAAAGCCCTTAAGATAGATGAATAGAGAAAAAATTACAATAATGGAAAAGGATGCAAAATATATGTATGAATTAATGGATGATATAGTTTTTAAATCTTTATTTCGTAATATTGCAAATTTTGTTAGTAAAATCACATTCAGTAGTGTCAGCCAGTACAAGTGATAATAATCAATGGATGCTAGAAGGTTTGTGCATAAAATCCTTATCTAGTGCCTATTCTTCTGTATAGAGATTTTTCCACTGTTTTAACAGCTTGTGTAAGCATAAGAAATGGTAGTCATGTGATGTTTTAGTGGTTTTATACCAATCCTGCCAATAGAGTGATAGTGACTGTGATTGTTAAAGAACCAAAGACACCAAAATATATAAATGCTGAACTGGAGTCAAATCTGCATGACTATACAAATAATTAGCTTGGCTTGAAAACCTGATTATGTTTTCATCTTGGACTCATAGCTTTATAATTAACTAAATAGGTAAACTATACTTGCTGGAGGTTACATTAGATCCTAAGATTCAGGTGCAGTGCTCTCAGATCCAAGGCTAATCACTGATGAAAGACACAAGCTAGAAACTAATCTGGGGATATTAGATAAGTAAGCACTAGATAGGTGTTTATGCACAAACCTTCTTGCATCTATTGATTACTAATGCTTTCACTGGATGGCACTACTGTATGAAGACTTTGTGTATGTAATAGGGATCATAGTTTCTTTATAATAAAAATGGTTAGTAATGTGATGGAAAATAGTAATAAAAATAGAAAGGATAGTATAGATGTGGATGAAGAATGAATGATAAGAATATGTTAGAAGAATATAAAATAAAAGTTGAAAAAATAATGGATGAGTTGGTTGGGGATGAATATAAGGAATGGTGTGGAGAAGTAGAAAAAGTGGCAAATAGGATTTTAGGTGATAATATTCAGAAAAATAAAAGTAATAGAAAAGTGAGAGTTAGTAAAAGTATAAAAGAGAGTAAAAAGCAAGTGGAGAATATAAGTGTGCTATTAAGAACAAAGAAAATGAAAAAGATGTTAATGTTAAATGGGAAAAGTATTTTTAAAAAAAATTGGCTAAAATAGATAATTATAGAGAATGAAATTAAATAGTAAATTGTTGGAGGATATTAAGGAAAGTGGAAGAGATGGGAATAAAAAAATTTGGAAATATATTTAAAAAATAATGTAGTGGAGAGAGAAATAGTATTGCTAGATGATGACAGAATGAAGCATAGTTCTAGAAAAGAATAATGGATATAGAAAAAAATGTTAGATCTAAAGGACAGAGTGATAACAAATATAAAAGCATATATCTGAAACACACAGGCTTATTATATACCTGTGTTATATAGTGATGGAAATATTAGGTTCACAGAAAATGAATTGAATGAGGCAGGGAAGAAATTGAACAATGGAAAGGTAAGAGGTTTAGATGGATGGGCAGCAGAGATAGTAATGAATTTAGGAAATAGTGCAAAATTAAGTCTATTATCATGTTTTAATATGATAACACAGAAGAGAAAATTTACAGATAGTTGGAATAATACAAGAGTAAGGCTACTATTTAGAAAAAAGGACAAGGATCTTAGAAAATTAAACAATTATAGACCGATAATAATAACATGTGTTATATAAAGTTTTTTTCATATATGGTGGCTGGAAGGGTCGAAAAGTAGATGGAAAAAAATAATATAGTGGTAGAAATGCAAAGAGGTTTTTAATCACATAGGTATATATGGGATGGTTAATTGTAGTTATACAACTCATAGATATGAGTAGAAGTACAGGTTGACAGTATATATAGTTTTTATAGATATAGAGAAGACATATGATAGAACAATAGAAATAGGTCATGAGTAAGTTTAATAAATTTGGAAATGGATGAAGCTTTAGTAGATCTTATTAAGAGATTGTATGAAAATAATTACTATATGTAATTAGAAAATATAGAATCAGTTAAAGTTAAAAATGGGATAGGACTAATGCAAGAATGTCATATGTTACCTATTTTGTTTTTGTTGCATTTGTTAAAAATGTAGAGAGCAATAGAAAGATTAGGAAGATGGGTAGAGATACCATTCATAGGTGGCAAGAGAGTGTATACATTATTGGGTCTCTTATTTATGGATGATGTCTTCTTATGCACAGAAAGTAGGGAAGATATGGAAATTATGCTGAAGACATGCACAAGAGTGGATAAAGAGATGGTGATTAAATTTAGTGAAGTATTCTACTATTAAATATATAAATGAATTATAATGATACACACATTTCAGTTTGCAACAATAAGTAACTATCTACATAGATGATTGATTTCAGTATGACAAATAATGATTCATTAGACCCTCTTCTTATCTGAGTATTCTTTTCAACTTTTCACTCTACTATAATGCTCAAATTATTTGAGTAATCTGATAGCTGAATGTCTAAATCGGATGTGATGCACTATGTTTTCTCCTTTCTTGGAGTCAGGAATCTCACAGCCATTATTCCCAGAGAAATCTGTTAGCCACCTTCCATTTCCATTCCCAACCCTAAGCTTTTTCCATATTCTTCTCTATCCTGCTCCATCCCATTTCCACAACATTATTTTTGTCAACTCTATAGCCTTTATATTTAAATCCCTCTTATCTTTTACCAAACCTAGCATAAAAATCAAGAACCAACTTTTGGTATAATCACTTTGTTAATATTTATTCTCCCATAACTTCATTATTTGTACACTTTCTGCTTGTAGCCATTTACATTCAACTAACAGATGCCTAATATTTTCTATGCCTTCATTACATAACTTACAGACTAAATCATCCACATTTTTCCATTTATGCGTATATTCCATTATCACTAATGATTCTGTTCAAGCCTTAACAGTAAACTACTTTCCTTGCTATTATCATAAATTAACTCATATTCAATATTCTGTTTACTTCTATAAATATTTAAACTTTTTTTACTCTCCATACTAGTCCTTCATCTCTCTAATTCCCTATTTTTTATTAATGCATCTGTTCTTCTATATCATTCCTTGCCACCATAACACTCAACAATTCTCCTAACACAATCATCCCACCTTTTGTATAAATATACTGACATAAAGTCTTTATCCAAATCTTCTGCATACTGTATTACCTTTCTCACCCATCTTGTTAACTGTCCTTTACTCATGACCCAATTAAATACTATTTTGGCTATTCTTTTATTATCCATAAATTGCACTCTACTGAACATTTTCATTTTGCTTTTTTATCTCTCATATAAAAACTTGACCATTATCCTTGAATTTCCTCCTTCACCATCCACACACCTGTGTCTAATGGATGTCTTCCTACTTCTCTGTGTACTTTTTCTAAGTAATTTAACACCCTTTACTAAAACATGTCTGTTAACACTCCTACTTATACTAAGTTAATTGTTCATGCAATCAATATTTTTTGGTAAACTTGTTGTCACTGACCATAATCTGATAATTACCTGATTTTTATAATTAAGATTTTAGTAAATGCGTCAGTTGTTTTTTTTTTCAATTAACTTATATAGTTAAGCTTATATTGAAATTAAATTGAGAGACTGCAAACCTCTCGCGCTCATTACTATCTAACAGCCAATCAGATCGTAAATACAAGACAGAGAATTTTAATAAGAATAGGGTGGTCCACCCTATTCTTTACTTGTCTTTCTATATCCAAGCCAGTCTAAAGTACTTAGATCTGAAAGCTGAATATTAAATATCTTCACACTTAACTCACTGAGTTTAAATTACAGGCATACAGCGTGAAATCCTATGATTTACTATGCAGTAGTTTTTAGATGTTATAACATGCAGTAACGTCTGTAAATCATATTTATTTTTATAAAGCACAAACAGTATTGAAATTAAATTGAGAGACTGCAAACCTCTTGCGCTCATTACTATCTAACAACCAATCAGATCGTAAATACAAGACAGAGAATTTTAATAAGAATAGGACTGTCCACTCTATTTTTTACTTGTCTTTCTATATATCCAAGCCAGTCTAAAGTACTTAGATCTGAAAGCATGAATATTAAATATCTTTATACTTAACTCACTGAGTTTAAATTACAAAAATACAGCTTGAAATCCTACGATTTACTCCGAAGTAGTTTTTAGATGTTATAACACGCAGTAACGTCTGTAAATAATATTTAATATTCACGCTTTCAGATCTAAGTACTTTAGACTGGCTTGGATATATAGAAAGACAAGTAAAGAATAGGGTGGACCACCCTATTCTTGTTAAATTCTCTGTCTTGTATTTACGATCTGATTGGCTGTTAGCAGTCTCTCAATTTGATTTCAATACTGTTTGCACTTTATAAAAATAAATATTATTTAAGCTTATATTATAAAACCAAATATAAATTTAAATATTTTATATAAGTTTTTTAAATTTATTTTAAAATTAAATTTTAATTTACTTTACTAAAATTTATTTATCTCTAATTTCATATGCAAAGTTATCCTATTTTTATCGCGACTTCGTAAAATCTAAACCTTTAATGACAGGAACAATTTTTATTTTTTGAGTTTAAAAATTTTCTAATCAGACTAATGTATTACTTAATTCTTTAACTCTGTATAATTATTTTAAATCTATCCCTAAATAATTATCGCATGATGATTATTAAAAGAAAAAATTTTTCTGCATATATATACATGCTATGAATATGGAGATTAAAGATATTTTATGATTTTTACTTTTAACAAAATTTAAGTTTTGATGACACGCAGTTATTTTGAACCTTTTATAATAATTCTAATCGTTTCTGCTCAGTATTTCATATTACTAATTTACATATCTGTCAGACTAAAGTTTGGTTTAAAGGACAGTCTTTCTAATGTTATTGAAAAATCGATGTTATTTTTATCTCTCTATATATGATTGTCTCACTGTGACTTCATAAATGTTCGGTTTTAGATTTTTCATAAGCTATTACCACTTGTCTTTATGAATACTTTTAACGTTCTTCTTTTGCCCTAACACTTTTCAATAATTTTAGGCAGTGGTGTTTGAACAACTGTTGGTGAATTAGGTCTGATGTTGTTGTTTTTTGTATATGTAACTAAAAGAAACACTGCTAATATGTAACTAATTGTATTGGGAAAATAGTATTCAAATTCTTCAATTAAAATTTAAATACAGATGGCGTTATTTATTGGTTTTTATGTTAGGTTTGGGAAAAGATAAAGGGGATTTAGATATAAAGGTTATAGAGTTGACAAAGATTATGTTATGGAAATGGGATGGAGCAGAATATGGGAAAATTTAGAGTGGAGAATGGAAAATAAAGTGGCTAACAGGTTTATCTGCGTATAATTGCTGAGATATTCTTGATTTCGTTTAAGGAGAAGCCACAATATATCACATCACATGCAGTAAGTTTATTCATATTTTTTGTAGATACCATCATTTAAAACCAAACCATATTATTAATTTCAGAACTATATTTTTCCAATAGTTAATTTTTTCTTCAATCATAATATCAGAATTAATATTTATTAAATGTCGCAGAAAATATTACAATAATAAAAAATACTAATTTATTAGTGTATATATGTCGCGTGTGTCAAATTTTTTATTTGAAGCCATAATCTGTAATTTTTTCATAATTTTATAACAAGGCCTGGCGGTTTGGCACAGGTGGAAGAGCGGGTGACTTGAGAACTTGGGATCGGAGGTCCCGGAAACTAGCTCTCGCGGTCACTCTAACTTTTTGTGCACTCTGGACCAATAAAGACATATGCTTTTTTTTTATTTCATAACAAAACAATTGAAAATTATTTTATGTACTTTGCTAAATAGTTTCCCAATATTTACCGTTATTAACCCAATATATTTTCGCACTTTTGACAAATGCTAATTCTAATTCCAAGAATAAATAATAATTTAATACACTATACAGGCTTATACCCACCTTCACATACATAATGTAATATATAAGGGATTCAAACTCAGATTTTCACAAGAACCTCAACTCTTCATGCCATCTCAAATTGCTGACCCACCTATTTCACCAATATACATATTTCATGCTAAACCAGCAATCATCAGTTGGTCCAGATTACTATTTCCACACATATATACAATCAGTGCTCAGCTTTATATTAAGATAGCCAATCTTTATACTTTAATGGACAGGCTTCAAACGACTCCAATCCACAACTCTTCAGCTATCCATTTCATTGAAAATCTGATGATGGAACGTTCAAAACCCACATTAGTGCTAAGGTTGTCATCCTACCCATGTTGACGTTTAGTCATTCTGACCCCTTATGTACTGGAGAATAATCCATTTTCATTCATATGCGAGAGATGGGCAGACCTTTAACGCACTATATTTCATTATGTAATTTAAGAATAAATAATACTAAATAAATAAAAATAATATTAAAAACAGTAATTCCATTTTTATACATTTATTTCTATATAAGACTGCACACATTATAAAGTGATTTAAAAAATAAATATGCACATAATTTTTTTTTACATTGTAAATACTTTTAGAGAAATTATAATTTGGAATTTTGAGTAATTTTTTTGCTGATATAGTCTAAAAGCTGCTAAGTTGTGTTAATACTTTTTTCCTCACCCCATTTTATGTATTCTTCTTTCCATCTTTGTACCATTTCGAATAGTGTAATATAACTGCTTTGAGCCCATTGCGAAATCCTAATACCGTACTCCGATGTTGTAACTTTTAATGACTCAAATAATTCTTCTAGTTTCTGCTTGAAGTTAGCTTCATTGGTCTGTGTTTCTATATGACATTCGGTTTCTTTTATCTCTCCAGTTTCTTTTCCATCATTTTCAATTTTAATAAAAGTATCAGAGGGATTGGTAGATGTTTCCATTTTTAAAAATTAAGCATAAAAATAATAAAATTTATCATAGTAAAGTAAGTCCTGTTTAGTAGATGTGAATCCTGTTAAAGGTTTAAAGATTCAGGGCACAGAAGAAAGTATAATAAAATTAAATTAAAGACAACGGTGCAGTCAGTTGGAATTATATAGAGAGAGATTTTTGCAACAATAGCAATTCTAAAATTTGTTTCTATTTCGAATTTCACAAAAAAAATTAAAACAATAAAATTACGTGCAAATGCTTAGCTGATATATATATATGCATATGTTTTTTTTTATTGCAGGTCTAGTAAATTTCTTAGGTAATTTTTATCTTTTTCTTATCAAAATGTTAACGCGATATTTTCAACATCTTATGTTTAGAGATACATTATAAAATTAATTTTTTTTTTTTTTTAAAATAGATGAAGAATATTTAAAAAGTTAAAATAAAGAAGTTACTAGCTAATTTTAAAAATAGAATAGCTATAATTGTTGGAGGAATGAGGCTAGAAGAATTGAAATAAGCTATTCTGGAATGACGTTTAATCTCTTCTTTGATTGGAAATATTTAATCTCTTCTTTGATTGGAAATAATGTTTTAATGAAAGAAGATTGTAGATAGGTTATTTTGCTTCTTTCGGTGATACCAGGCGCATGGGATAGTGGTTAGATTAATTTTTAAGAAAAGTTAATGCCGACGCACATACACATTATTTGCTTATGGTAGTCTGAATTATTTTATTTCATAACATTTGAATTACCCATTAATGTATATATATATATATAGTTTATAAAAAACGTATTTTTCAGTAATATTTGGTTCTTTGGGTTAAAAATATTGCAGCACAATCTTGTGTGTAAAACGGAATTAATCCTGTAATTAAAAATATTTATTAAATGTCATTAATAAATGTACAATCTATATTTTCGGCTTTTTATCTCTTGTTTTATTTTATCTTTTATTTTTCTGTCGTTCATTGTTCTTTAATTAATAGATGAGTTCTTTTTAATTTTCTATACATGTGCTTATATACAGTTTTTATGTTTGTGTATATGATTGTTTATTACTATCATAGGTACATTAGTGTTAGACCTTATGTGAAATATCACAGCCTTACTGTGTTTAGGGTTAGGGTTAGGATTGAAGTCAACTTTCATCATAGCAGATCTAATACTAAAAGTTAGGGTTAGGTTTAAGGCTAAAGTTAGAGTTGAGATCAAGTTTTATCACAGTAGGTCTAATACTAAGTACTAAATTATATATCAATGTTTCACTTAGTTTGTATCTTCTATCACCTGAGAATATAGATAATTCGACATTTTCTGAACTCCAGACAATATCACTTGATGTTCAAACAAAATATACAAGACATAATAGTAATAACAAGCAATAGAACATAGGAATAAAACAAAAAACTATACTCACATGTTTTAGCCCATGAAAATCTTTAAATTAAGTATAAATCACCTCACCACAGCTGATTTTTCAAATGAACTAATAAAATATCAACATTCTGTTGCCAATGCTATGTGAGTGTTGCCTTGACAACAGACTACTAATGTTCCATTGGTTTATTGTAAACATTGGGTGTGGTGATGTGATTAAGATATGACAACCATTTAGAGTGTTGCCTTGACAACAGACTGCTAATATTCTATTGGTTTATTTTAAACATTAGGTGTGGTAATATGATTAACTTATGACAACCATTTAGCTAAGTGCACATATGATTTAATAAGCATATGCTCATTCTACATTAGTATGCCGAGGAATTCTGACCGAAAATTATTATAAATAGAAAAGAAGTAAAAGTAAATGGAGATTATTTAAGTCATTTAGATTTTGCAGATGATATAGTTGTTTTTGCAAATAATGCTTTAGAGTTTCAGGAAATGCTGCAAGAGTTATCAGATGAAAATAAGAAAGTAAGACTAAAGGTAAATGTTAAAAAGATTAAAATAATATTCAATGGATTTTCTCAAAAGATGAATATAATGAGTGATTATGATGAATTAGAAGAAGTTAACAACTACAAATATCTGGGTCATATTATTACTACAGATGGAAACAAAATGGATGAAATTAATCATAGAATTAAACTTGATTGAAGTGTTTTTGGTAGAAATAACTTAACATTAAAAGGAAATATGTCTATGTGTTTGAAAAGGTAGGTTTTTAATAAATGTGTTTTACCATTTCTTACTTATGGATCTGAGACTTGGTCACTTAATAGAAGAGCAATACAGAGACTTCAGATCACTCAAAAAATATAGAGAGATGCAAGTTAGGAGTAACAAGAAGAGACTGAAAATGCAATATATAGATAAGGGAACAAACAGATGTTACTGACATTGCTGAAAGAATTGGAAGAATGAAGTGGAGTTGGGCTGGACATATTGCTAGAGAAGATGATAATAGAGGGATAATTGAAATCTTTAACAGGATTGCAAGAGATTTTAAAAGATCCAAAATGTGAAGTGCATGGATAAAATAAAGTGTGAATGGGGTAATGTGGAAAAGAGCGGCTAGAGATCAGAGAAGATGGATCGAACTTGGAGAGATCTTCTTGATCCATTGGATTAATGATGATGATGATTGTAAAATATTGCAATTAGTTTTATAATAGGGATATCAACTTTTGCTAAGGTATAGTTGACATTAAAAACTCATGTGCTACCACTAAATATAATATTAATGTTTGTCCATTAGTAATGTAATGAATCTAGTAACTACTTCCGTAATGATATTTAGTTCTTTTTTTAGTATTAAACTAGAATTATTTATTGGAAAAACTAGTCCTGTAAAAATATTAACTACTATATATTTTTTAATTTCTCTTACAGATATTCAGTTATAATACATCAATCTTCATAATGGTTAAGTTACTGTCGTTTATTATCAAAGGTTCTGCATTAAATTCTTTGAGATACTTTTTTTTATTATTGCTTCTCAGAAAAATATATTACAAATTATTCTACACTTCAGCTTAATTAACTTTTCCATCAGGACTAAACCTTATAAAAATCATATAAAAATAAAAGAAAAAATCTCCGATAATAATCACCAACTTTTCAATTGCCATCTTCATTCTATTTGAATCATATTTTAATATATGAATTTTTTTTCTACAGTAGAGGCTTTTTCATACTTGCACTCCAATATGTAATATATAGGGGGTTTGAACTCAGATTTTCACACGACCCTC
Organism: Epiperipatus broadwayi; assembly: GCA_028023455.1. Lineage (NCBI taxonomy): Eukaryota > Metazoa > Onychophora > Udeonychophora > Euonychophora > Peripatidae > Epiperipatus > Epiperipatus broadwayi. The sequence continues at coordinate 2,990,437 of JAQFVV010012508.1, read as the reverse complement.
AACAATCCAAGTTATCTCATACTGCTGACACACTTGATCACACACATGTCAAAAAGATAAATAATCAATTGTAAAAGACCCAGAAAGAGACCATATGTGAGATGGATGGATGAAGTAAGAAAGTGTGCAGGGGTGGTGTGGAAAGATCGGAGATGGATTGAACTTGGAGAAACCTTCATGATTGGTGATGATGATGATATGTCTTTCATGTTAAATCAGGACTTGTCAGTTGGTCCGGATTATCATCTCCAGACATATATACAATCAATGCTCAGCTTTTATTAAGATAGCCAATCTTCATACTTTAATGGACAGGCACCAATCCACTCCACCCCACAACTCTTCAGCCATCCATTTCATTGAAAATATGATAGAATGCTCAAAGTCCTCATTGGCGCCAACCTTCTCATCCTATCCTTGTTGACCATAAGTCATTCTGACCCCTCATGTACAGGACATAATCCATTTACATACATGTACAAGGGATGGGAAGACTTTATAGCACTATATTTTAATATATGAATTTTGACAGCATTATATTTTAATATTTTTTCTACAGTATAGGCTTTTTCTTACCTGCACCTAGGGGGTTTGAACTCAGACATTCACACAACCCTCAACTATCCATGCTATCTCATACTGCTGACACACTTGGTCACACCCTTGTTAAAAAGATAAATAATCACCAATAAAAGTATTTCGTGCTAAAACAGCACTCATCAGTTGGTTCAGATTATCGTCTCCACATATATATACAATCAATGCTCAGCTTATATTAAGCCAGTCCATTAAATTATGAAAATTGGCATAAGCTGAGAATTGATTATATATATATGGAGATGATAATCTGGACCAACTGATGAGTGCTGGATTAGAACAAAATACATATGTTGGTAATTATTTATCTTTTCAACTAGTGTGTGATCAAGTTTGGCAGCACTATGAAATAGCATGGATAGTTAAGGGTCATGTGAAAGTCTGAGTTCAAAAATCATTAAAATAAAAGGAAAAACTTTTCAATTGCCATCCGCATTCTATTTAAATCATATTGTAAATAATGCGATAAATAATATTTGTGCTTTTTGTGAACCGCCATGTTTATATTTACACCTTAAACTATGCGTTTGTGTTCATGTCCATTAACGATTGAATTAACTATTAATAATAAAAACAAAATAAACAGAAACAACACAATTACTTAAACTCAATTTGTTTAATATTCTAAATATATTTTCAGATTTCACATGCAGAGAAATGCTATTGGTATAATTGTGTGGGAAGTAAAAATATATACCAAATTATATTAATATTTCTGAGATGTTAAACGAAGCTGAATAAAAATTTAAATATTTTTTTTAAGTTTTGCTTTCATATAACAGCTCATAGCTGATCATCCTTATTGGTAAATAAAAAAATATAGTTATTTTAATTGAGAGTTAAACGATAAAAAAATTTCTGAAGATCTCACTATCTTGAAACTGACATTACATGATCACCATTCTTTTTGCTTACACAAGGTTTATAGTTAGCTAATAAAGTAAAATGTTGCTGCTGGAGGGTTGCATTAGATCCTAAGATCTAGGTGCAGTACTCTCAGATTCAAGGGTCCTCACTGATGAAAGTCACAAGCTGAATCTAGTTTGGGGATATTGGATGAGTATGCAATAGATGTGGATTTTAGACACAAACCTTCTTGCATCCATAGATTGCTCTGGGATTGTGCTGAATGGTGCTACTGTATGGAGAGTTTAGTCTCTGTGTACTTTGAAACTGGTGAGAAATGGCTTTTCCTTCGCTACTTTGGGAGAGTCTGTAGGATTGGATTTTGATAACACATTGGCTATTTAAAGATTGTTTTGGTCACATATTGGTTATTTAAAGATTGTTTAATCCTACACTATAAAAAAATCTTAACTATATTTAGCTACTTTATTCATAAGTTTTAATTTAAATACTTGAACTAATTGTTCTCTTTTTTCTTGTAGTCAATCCTGTTTTTGACTTATCAGAAATCCAAAGGTACTGCAAGATTCTCTTTTCTGCATATGTTTAACCTTTCATATACAAATGATTAACCAATTTTATAAATATAGTAAAAACAATGTTTTGTTTTTTTCAAAATGATGTAATGACAATCTTTATGGGGATAATTGTACTAGAAATTATTGTGAGTCACTACTATTACTTAGCAACTGCTAACTAAATTAAAACAGGCAAAACTCTCCATACAGTAGTGCCACTCAGTGCAAGCCAGAGTAATCTATGGATACCAGAAGGCTTGTGCATAAAATTCCTATCTAGTGCCTACTCATCCAATATTTCCAGACTAGTTTCTGGCTTGTGGCCTTCGTCAGTGAGGAGCCTGAGTGGCACTACTGTATGGAGAGTTTTGCTTGTTTTAATAACAGTTATGAGGAAGCATAAGAAGTGGTGATCATGTGATGTTTAGTGGTTCAACTGCTAACTAATAATGCATTTTATGTATAATGAATAGTATTGTCTATAAAAACATTACTGAACAATTTTAAAATGAACATTTGCACAACAATAATCAAAATTTTAAATGCAATGTTGAAAAAAGACATATTTTATTTTTATTCAGATGTTATTTTTTTTATTTTATGTTTAAATAATAATTCCAAGCATTATGATAATCTGTACCAAACTAAATACCATTGCTCTATATCTAATAGTTTTCATATGAACAGATTTATATCTGTGGTTTCAGAGTAACATTTGGGCAAGAGTTAATTTACAAAATGTCTTATAAAATATGATTTCTTGGATTTATCAATATATTCTATTACTAAACAATTCAAAACAAAGCAAAACTCTCCATATAGTAGTGCCATCTTGTGCTAATAAGTGCAATCAATGGATGCCAAGATCCAAGGCTCCTCATTGATGAAGGCCACAAGCCAGAAACTAGTCTGGGGATATTGGATGAGTAGGCACTAGATATGGATTTTATGCACAAGCCTTCTGGCATCCATTGATTGCTCTTGTTAGCACAAGATGGCACTACTATATGGAGAGTTTTGCTTTGTTTTGAATTGTTCAATAACAATTATGTGCTAGTATGAGATAGTGATCATGTGATATTCTATTACTAATTACAAAAAAAGTTTAATCTGTATATGTACAACATCCTACTTAAGGAATATATACAATTAATGTAACAATTTAATAACAATATAATTTATAAGTGAAATTATCATTGGTTATTCTTAATGAGAAGATAATCAGCCTTCGACAAGTACTGTTTAATCTTGCTATCAACTTATTGACGTTATAGTGAGCAATGGGTCAGGTTAAAAAATAAAAAGCTTGTGGTTAAGACCTGTAGAGGTCCCTACCTTCTTATTTTTCAGACGCATATCTCGAGGTTAACGCCTTAGTAAATATTAATTAATATAATCTATTACAAATGGATTCAAAAAACATAAAAATAGTTGGTAATATAGTGTTAAAAAAAAGACAATTTTTCAAAAGCAAGCACATGAGCTGTTAAGCAAATAAATATGGTTTTATCAGGCATTAAGAAGACTATACAAAGAGTTAAGAGTTATATATTATTCATTCATTTTTGTATACTTTTAGAGAGTACATGTAACTAAGAGAATGTAATTATCACGCAAGGCAAATCAGAATTAGATTAATTCTATACCACCAAAGAATTCAGAGATCCCAACATTGGAAAATAATTCCAAGTAGAACTAACGAGAAAACAAAACCCCAGGGAATTGTGGGGAAAATATTAACAACCTATGCGCAGATCAAAAGTACATTTTAGAAAGATGCTTAAATCAGTAAACTTATGTAATTATCACATCTGTAAAACTTTAGATATATAACTATAAATGTCATTGAGCCTAAGCTTACCTTTTTTCTTATTATATTTGTAAAAAAAAAATATTTTATTATTATTTAGTTAGTTATTAGATATTGGGTTTTTTAAACTACAACTTAGATTTAAATATTTTTAGATATAATCACTTATGAAAATATTGCTGGTGCGTAATAGAGAATTATATTTATTGGATAGACCAGGTTATTAGGTTAATGAAGATTAGAAATTGCAGCTTTTTATAGGTTTAATTAATAAAATGAGCATGCTAACATCTTTGTGGTATATCAGTTCATGGTTATATTATATCTATGTGTAATTAAAGAGGATTTGAACCCACACTTTCAAGTTCCCCACAGTTATCCACTGTATCCAATAATTGATACACATGATCACAATGGATGACTGAGGGAGCTTGAAAGTCTGAATTCAAATCCCCTTTAATTACATCTAGGTTAAGTATATACATTATACTTGTATTTCAATATAATAACAATGTTGCATCCATTATCATCATTTTAACCATTATCAATCCACTGAAGAATGAAGATCTTACCATGTTCGAATGAGTGCTGAATAAATAGCCTGGACATTATTATTATATTTGAGGTTTTTAGACAGAGAAATCATATCTCCTCATTCACACTGTATCCATGTAGATTATCCCATATATTTTGATACTATTGAGTCTATACTCTAGTTAGTTCTTCATGCCTATGCATCATATTGCTATCTTAATTTCAACAGTTATTGCATCGTATTTTATGAAATAAAATAATGAATAATTTTGAATTGTAGTATCGTTATTTTGAAAGAAGTTGAGTAGTTTTTTCTTGTTTTTGGTTTATGTTAAAGTCAAATACAAATGAGATTGAATGTAAATGCTAACAGTAATAATAAAGAATCATGGGTATTTTTCATATTTTTATTAAACTACTTTTAAAACATAAAGAGATGATAATTATTCATGAGATTTTTGAATAATTTTTATATTTAGATTTTATTAAACTGAGAGAGTGCAAACCTCTCAAGCGCTTATGACCATCAACAGCCAATCAGATCATAAATACTGAGACAGAGAATTTAACAAGAATTTAACAAGTAAAGAAGAGAGTGGAACCACTCTTTTCTTGTTAAATTCTCTGGCTCAGTATTTATGATCTGATTGGCTGTTGATGGTCATAAACGCTTGAGAGGTTTGCACTCTCTCAGTTTAATTTCAATACCGTCTGCGCTTTGTAAAATAAATATTATTTAGATTTTATGTGTTAATGCATATTTTTTTTGGAAAATAAAAACATCCAAAATGAACTACACAGAATAGAATGAATGCTTATATTTTGGGAATAGTATTTTGTATTTTAAACATACATGGAACACACATATACGGATTTTTATTTAGAGTAGTGCCAAGCAAAAATATGTAAAAGAACATCAGTAATATTATTTTATTAAAGTCAATTTTATTTATCGAATGAACCAAGATAAATATTTAAAATAACACTAGCACTATTATATTAGAAGTTTGATTGATTTATTAAAAAAATATATGAACATATTTTTAAAATGAATATTATTTAGGTATTTCATATTTTATATTTTTGCGTACACTTACGAAAACCATATGTTTTAGATATGTTAATTAATAGATTTTTTTTTATTTAAACTGTAAGAGTATTCTTAAATTATTATTATTTTATAAATGTGCCCAAAAAGTATATAAGTCGGAGTAAAGGCTTATTTACTTGTTGATTGATTGATTTATTTATTTAATGTGGAAATATGTAACAATATTATTTTTATTATTTTGGTATTTGTTTATCAAACACAATTGTAAATAGTGTATATAGTTTGTTAAAAGTATAGAATAATAAAATTTGTTAAACTTGTTTTTATAAAACTTTGTGTTATGTTGATTTATTCACAAATACATGATTGGCAGATACCAAAACAAACTTAATATTTGCACAGTACATATATAATTATTTATTTAAGGAAATCACAATGATTCAGAATATAATATACTTGAGAAATTTTCTTTTGCATTAATATTATTATTATGGTCAGAATTAATTGCACAATTTATTGCATAGAATTTTAACATTGTTTGTTGCCACATATTTTCAGTTTATATCAGATTATACCACATATTCTATTTAAGATGCCACATGAGAATTAAAAGATTATATTATATTATTATTGTTGTTATAATTATTATTAGTTACTATAATATTAAACAGTGGATAAGATTAATAATTATTTAATGAGAAATAAGATTATTAATTATTATTGTTGGTATTACTATTAGTTAGGAGTAGTTAAGGATGATACAATATCCATTATCATACTTGACTACAGAAGATTATAAATTGATTAGAGTTATTTTAAAGAACCTGAAATTATTATAATTGTATTTTTTAATAAAAGATTAGAATTTGTTTAGTAGCATTATACTAAATTGATTGTTATTATTTTAAAGTCATAAGAATGCTATGAATTTATTATTATTTGAAATAAAAGGGGGGATAGTGTTTTTATGCCATTGAGAGTGTATCCTGTCGGATATTGGCTCAATGTAATTCTTAACTGCTTGTACTTCACTTAGTTGTCTTATGATTTATTAATATTTTATTTTATTTTTCAGAAACCGAACCATTTATTATTTATTAATCAGTTAGAGCTAGTTAAATAATAGATATTATCATAGAATATTTTTATTATTGATTATATTTAAGCGTAAACAGATAATATATAATAACGTGAAAGCTAAACACCTTCAAACAGATACGCTTTAAAAATGCTTAAATGACAGCCAATCAGATGGAATAATGGCATCACATGGGACTCTAAATTCTAAAACACAAGCCAGTCCCATCTTTTTCTAATAGTTCTGGCTTGTGTTTTAGAATTTAGAGTCCCATGTGATGCCATTATTCCATCTGATTGGCTGTCACTTAAGCATTTTTAAAGCGTATCTGTTTGAAGGTGTTTAGCTTTCACGTTATTATTATTGATTATAGTAAGATTATGTGTAATTTAGCCTAGCTTAATCATTTTATCTCAGCTAGTTGTGTTTTCTTATTATTATATTTCTAGTTGGTGAGGGTACAATATATATATATGATTGATAATAATCATTTGCATATTTATCTGAAGTGTTTGATATCTGAGTTTGAATGTAGAAAACTTGACATTTGTAAATCAAATACTAATAATAGTCAAAATAAGAGTCATAGATCACATGACATTATTCTCTTAAGCTTGTAAGTTATAAACAATGAGTATTGCCAATTCCTCTACAAGCTTTGTGATAAATGCTTAGCTAGAGAAAGAATTTAAAATATCCCTGTCAGGATCTCACCAAATCTCTGACCATGGTTTCGTGCTCTGGCACTCCTCAGAGAGCTGCTACGATAGGTTCAGACACTAGATCTAATAATTTCTTCAAGTTTCACTATCTTTTAATTTTTCTTACCTTACATAAATATTGATTTCTTACTGTCATTATATATATATATATATCATTAAAAGCCATTCAGCATTTAGATATTACATAAATATTGATTTCTTACTGTCATTATATATATATATATATCATTAAAAGCCATTCAGCATTTAGATAATCCCAGTATCATTAACAATCAACAATTTCAAACTATTATCAATGTCTAATATTAGGCTGCAACTTGACCATAGAGAATGAAATTATTGATACAAAGAAGTTTAAATAAACCTCTTTCAACAGGTAAATATAATCTGTTCTGAATGCTAAATAGTCAATTATAACATTATAAACTGCAATTATAATTTTCAAATTACACTCAAAATATTACTTAAATAATAAGTATAATAATGTTCCAGGCTAAATTGGTTTATGTATATATAAGTACTTATATATCCACTAAATAGTTTAATATTTCAACCAGAGGACTGGTTTTCATCAGAAATAAATAAATATATACAGTAAAATGGTGATATTCAAAATCGCTTTTACCGTATATATATTTATTTATTTCTGATGAAAACCAGTCCTCTGGTTGAAATATTAAACTATTTTGTGGATATATAAGTTGTTGTTTTTTTATTATATATATATTTAGTTTTTTTTATATATATTTTTAGATATATAAACCAAAGAAATCGCCATTTTACTGTATATATTTATTTATTTCTGATGAAAACCAGTCCTCTGGTTGAAATATTAAACTATTTCATGGATATATAAGTATTTTTTTCTTGATATATATATATTTATATTTTCTTTGGCTAGTTTTTTTTTATATATTTTTAGATACCAAAGACCAATTTAAATATCTTTATGCATATTTTACATGAATAAAGTATTAAGTAATATTTACTAAGGCTGTAACCTTATGAATAAGCATCTGAAAAATTCGAAGGTAGGGACCTCTACAGGTCTTAGCCACAAGCTTACGCTCAGAAGAAAAGAGGAAAACCTTCTTTACTTCAACCTACTTTTATATATGAATAGGTGAAGCTGAAGTGGTTAGATCTAAGAGTGTGAAGCTATTCAATACTTCACTAATTAAGTCCACAATTCTTATTATACATAAATACTCGCGAAATCTTACGATTTACAATGAGTCAAAGGAAAGATCTTATAGTAAGAAATCTATTACAATAATTTAAAGTTGTAATTATAAATTTTATTAAACGCACATTATTATATTAAGTAATATTTACTAAGGCTGTAACCTTATGAATAAGCATCTGAAAAATTTGAAGGTAGGGAACATATAAACATACAAATATCAAATAAAAGGTTAATTATTCTATTCAATGTGTATAACATAAAATATAACCTTTATTTTCTACAAACTATCACATTTGAAAAAATTACAGGTTAATGTATTTTATTCTACTCTAGTTTTTTATGGTATCTGCGGTATCTTCAAAATTTATATCACTGAAATGAATTTACTTAGTAATCCCACCTATTAATAGCTTTATATAAAGCTTTTTACTAAACTCTTTAATGTCTTCATTGACCATCATTTTTAAAACTCAATGAATGCTTGGATATCTGGCACTAGCTATGTAAATTATCTGTGCAATATTTTAACCAAAGTGTGAATTTTATAATATTTAAACATACATCTTGGAGAAATCAAACTCATGGCCTAATTGCTGCTAATGTTCTAAAAATATTGATGAATACTCATTATTTTTTGCCATTATACAAGTAGTTGTGCTGGGCCAAACTCATAGATAGTTTTATTCTTGTTTCTCCAAAATAAACATCTAAGCAATCCTTACTTTTGCACTTAATTTTAAAGGCTATTTGATGCACAGCTGCATTAGTTAATTTATCTTTAGAATTCTTCAATAATTTATTTTTAAAAGGTGATCGGAAACATATTTTCCTGCACATGCATATTTACAACATGAGTAGCAGTCAAGCCATAAGTTTGATCTCTCCAAGGCTAATATTGTGTGCACAGAGACAGATGATAGATAAAGAAAAATTAAGATGGCATGGACAATAACCAAGGACAAATGCACTACAAATAAAAAAGAAGCCAGCATCCCTCTATCTTAAAAGTGTTTTCTGTAAAAAATTTGGTTGTTTTCTCATCCTTGGTGTTCGCCTCAAGATGTCGCTATTTCTAGGTAAATTCCTAGAAATATACCATTTCACCAGCCTTCACCCAACAAAAGAGGAAATTTTCTGCATTATAAATGCAGAAAAGTCCTTACATTATGTTGGACGGAGGCGGTGTCAGCGAGAGAAGCCAACACAAATGAGATTTCTTTCTATAATAAAACACAGAAAGAGTTCCCGACGGCTGCCGATTATGGCTTTTTTTTTTCTATGCTAAAAGCAAAGAGAAAGAAATGCCTTGATCGGCTGCCATAGTAGTCGATTTTGTTCATCATTTTTTCACAATCATAGAATATCTATTTTCTCTGTAGTTTCGTGTGAGTGTGTGTATTTGAAGCAGTCGTAGTTTTTTAAAATTTGATAAGACATTTATTTTTTTAATGTGTTATAACTTAGTTTACTGTTGTAAGTTTAATAATAATGTCCTGAAGATTCCATTACGAATGGGTAACCCTCAAAAATTGCTTTTAAGGGTGCAAAATGGCAAAAAAAATTAAGGATCACGCGAAAAGGACCGTTTTCGCGAGAATTCGTCCGTGACTAGTTACTTTTCCTATACTGTATATATATATGCACAAACAAAAACAACCCAGTGTCTAATTATTAGGAATTACTTGTCCAAAAAAAAAAAATTAGTCGGGTATTATTATTATTATTTTTTTTTTTGTTACATTTATTATTTCAAAATAAGATTAGTTTTTATATCTACACACTAACAAAAACAACCCAGTTCCTACTTAATTACTGTCTTTAAAAAAAAAAAAAAAGCAAATTCAATGGGGTTTGGTTTTTTTCAATGGAGTATTTGAATTACGGTGGTTTATATATATATATACAAAAGATTTACCAAAAAAAAGAAACCCACTTTCTGATTAATTACTGTCAAAAGAAATGCAAATTAGTCGGCTATCATTTTTAAATTTAGTATTTCAATAATGGTATCCTTTTTATATAGACAGAGTTAACAAAAACAACCCACTTTCTGATTCATTACTGTCCCGTCCCCCCAAAAAAAAAGAAAACGAAAATTAGTCGGGTATCATTTTTCAATTGAATCTTTCAATGACGGTCCTTACTAATAGTAGTCGGGTATCAATTCTAAATTGTAGTATATAAATGACGTTACTTTTGATCGATTTAGAATTATGTCTTGCTTTTTTAATAAAAATAATTGATTTTTACTCTTGACCAAAAATACCGTAACTTTAAAAAAAGACACACATAAAGTCCAAAAAAAAATAAGAAAAAGCCCCATAACTTTAAAGACACACGCACAAACTCAAAAACAATCTAAGATTAATAAACATTGACTTATTACGTCTTGCTTTTGAATCAAATGATTGATGTACTCTTGGAAAAAAAAGGTACCGTAACTTTAAAAAGACACACATAAAGTCCCCAAAAAAAATATTATAAAAAGCCCCATAACTTTAAAGACACATACACAAATTCAAAAACAAGATAAGATTAATAAACATTTACTTATTACATCTTGCTTTTGAATAAAAGTATTGATTTACACTTGCAAAAAAAAAACCGTAACTTTAAAAAGACACACATAAAGTCCAAAAAAAAAAAGTTGGAAAAACACTGTAACTTTAAAAAGACATACACAAACTCAAAAACAAGATAAGATTAATAAACATTTACGAAAAAAATGAAAAAACTAACATCATATAATAGTATTAGTTAGTAGAATATTTTATTATAAATCTAAGAAATCAGATCTTTTTAGAACAAATCGATCATTTAGGTCGGGCCCCGGAATCGTTATATGCATATATTTTTGATTAGCATCAACGCATCTCTAGGCAAACACCAAGGATGAGAATACAACCAAAAATTTACATAAAATTTGTATAAAAAATAAGAAATTTAACTTTATATAAATTTTACAAATGGCAACCACAATACTAAAAAAATGTATGACTATGATATTTAAAGTATTGAAAGCATGCTCAGTGTGAATAAAAGGTATTTTAAATTAATGCATGCTTTTTCTGGTTTAAATGTTTTAATATTTATTTAAAATTACAATTACACAAAAATGAGAAAACAATTATAATTGTCAACTATTTAAACATATACATTTTTAAATCTACTATGCACCTTAAATAATAGGAGATCCTAAATCTACTTTTTTTAAATCAATGTAATAGCAATGATTAACCTCAAAAATACATTTATAAATGATAGTTGATGAAATGTATATAATATGAGGAGTTAGATTGACATAATGTCTACATGGGTATGACTACAATATATCAAATCCAATAAGGGCTTTAAGATTTCATCATCAGTTTTTCAATAACATGAGCAGCTGAATAATTGGAAGGATGAGAAAATTGAAACCAGTTCATTAAAGTTTAAGGAATTGCTATCTTAATACAAACTGAGCACTGATTGAATATATATATATATATATATATATATATATATATATATATATATATATATATATATATATATATATATATATATATATGGGAGATTATGATCTGGCCCAGCTGATGAGGGCTATTTCTGCATGAAATATGTATATTGGGGATCACCTATCTTTTTTTCATGTATGTAGTCATATGTATTGGTTGGTTGAGATGAAGTGGAGGTTAAATATAGACTGAAAATTCCTAAGTTCAAATCCCTCTCAAATAAGCAGATTACATATTGAAATATATAACCTAAATGTATTTTTGGCATCCACTACTCTTGTCAAACTCTGTGATGAGTAGAAAGTCTAATAGCATTCAGTTATATATTTTTTCTAATATGCACAATTTTATAACTTCTGAGGGTGGTGACTTGATGCTTATAATGTCTTTATTTTAATTATATAATGATTTCTTTTGATGATGAGGGTGATTATCACTGAAAATGCATTTAGTTATATATTTCATTAACAACAATTTACCTCCTCTCTATTTTTCGGATTAATATTTTGTATTATTACTTTTATTTTTTGTGACAGAGTTGTTGCTTTTTTTTTTATTACAAGTTTTTAAAAATCATAATTTAAATAATTATGGTGACAGCATCATTCATCAAAGACCTTGTAATAAGAAGTCCATATATGTATGATGTTTGTGTACCAACTCTCATTCATTTTGTCTATCCCTTGTAATGAAATTAAATAAATGTAAGCTAACTCCACACTAAATATCTATTACATAATTTTAGTATATCCATGTAATGTGTATTGAACATCATGTAAACTTTAATTTATTTACGACACACAAATCAACAATATTTACTTAACATAAAAGGTATATATATATATATATATATATATATATATTAAATGATAATCTTTTCAGGTCTCCAAAACACTTAACATCACAAATTTCAAATGAATTAATCTAGAACTTCTTTCTTTTTATATATGCAAAAAAATAATAGAGAAAAAATTGCTTGTATATAAAATTACTTTATTTTAACCTGAGGATTGGTTTTCATCTGAAAGAAAAAATATATCTTTCTCTCTCCTCCCTCTCTCTCTCTCTTTTTTATTCTCTCTCTCTCTCTCTCTCTCTATATATATATATATATATATATATATATATATATATATAGAGAGAGATATATATTGAAATTGGCACATAATAATTTTGTTTAAAAAATTATTAGAAATAAAAATCCTTTGTTAACAGAGAAATAATAGGTAAAAGTTTAAAAGTTTTATTGCTGTTTGTTTTCGTGAAAATAAGATTTAAAAGTCGAAGAGTTCTTGAAATAAAACTTACAATTAATTAATTAAAAGGGGGGAGGGGGAGTTTTCTTGTAGAAAAAGCTAAAAGTTCAATAGGAGAAGTTAAAGAGTTTTATTTATTATAAGTTAAAATATAAATCTCTTTTCATTCGAGTTTATTAGGATAAATTATACATGTGCATAAATGTAAGCTTGTTAATAAAATATATAATAAATACATATTGAAAAACACATGAAGATAAATGGAAGTTATCATTAAAAAACACAGCGGTGGCTACTAATCAAAATTATAAAACAACACATTTGTGATGACTGCTAATTAAAATACCCAACAGCAAGATTAAAAAGGATTAGCTACTAAAGGAATTTTGACATCACATATTGCCAGTGGACATTAAAACAAAAACACTTCGCATATATAAATAGCCACATTTTTTTCGGACGTTCAGTTTTCAGTCTAGTTTTAGTCTAGTCTAGTCCAGAGATAACAGTGCAGTTTATTATTATGTATCCAGAAACAGAAATGCAGTGCTGAGCAACTTTTGGAAACCTATGATCTTACTTTAGCCCTAGTCCAGTGAAATAGCGAAATCTGCCCATGAAATAATGTCTGCATAACAGCTCAGAAATCCTCTGTCTATGTTCAGCTATCTCCGAGAATAATACCAGTGGATTAGCATCAAATCTCCTCAAGAAACTTCAAATCTAACCAGTTAGATATACTTCATTAGAATCAGCTAACAGCAAGCAATATCCACGTTCCAAAAATCCTAGGTAAAACATTTTCTTATTCTCATTAATATATAGTAGCCACCGCATTAATTCGTAAATCCTCCAGAGACAAGTAATTTGAACTCTATTAGCATGCATAAAATGAACTATTGATGTGCATGTTTGTGAATGCTATATGATTTATAAATGTCAAATATTATTTATGCTTTCTCATAAGATATATTATAGTGTGTTAAATCAAATATATACGTGATTAAAAATACCAATATTATGTTAGTAAAAATTTATAAAAGTATTTATATTTAGTATAATTAATGTTAATAAATTGTCTTTAAATTTAAGACTTATTGTGTCGGTCAATTCTTTTTACCAATTCTTTTACCAATCTTTTATCCATTCTATCACTACTAATTAAACTATATTTTATTATTGATTAAAATTAGACTGGGCTAGTTTTAGGGATTGTTTCGAGTGCTGGATTATGAGCCTACTGTCTGAATACGTTAGTCATTGACTAGCTGGCACCTGGGGTTTACTCTGGAACAAATAAAGTGTTTGGAAAGTAGGGGTTTGAATCTAGCAGCCAAGGTGGGCCACAATTTGATCGTGGGTATTGTTGATAGTTAAAGCTATCAATAATATTTCCCATTTTGCTCGAACGTGCCGGTTCGTTCACATAACATTTATAATTAAATAAGATTATAAATGTATTGTGAAGAAGCTTGAAACCAGACAAAACATTTACAGTGTAAGTAAGATCATTCTGCAAATTCATCTGGCACAATATATATATATATATGTGTGTGTGTGTGTGTGCATGTGGCATTGTAGGAATGTACACATATATATATATATCTATAAATGGTGTGCAAACATTGAAAGTACTTTATGCTCTCAAACTAAGACTCTTTAGATTGGCCTATATAATTAAATTTAGGTACAAAAGATAAGATGGCCATTCTTATCCTTTCAAACGACTTTATCATGAGCTTTGGTTTGAGAGTATCCTCAATACTTGGACAAGATATTGTTGAGCTATTATAACAACATTACAGTGTATGTGATTAGGGTGGAAATTCCTTCTGTTTAAATTAATGAATTATTCCATATATCCTTATTTTTTATTCATTTAAAAAATCTATGAAATATCTCATTAAATACTTTCACTGTTTACAATATGTAAATCCACAAAAATCTTGAAATTAAATATATATTCAGGTGTGGTTGAAAATATGTAATAAACTGCACTTCAAATTGGTAAAAAAAAATGAATTTTAGTACTTCTTTTTGTATTAATCTTCCTTTAATAATCTTAACCATTGACTAATGTAAAGTGAACAGACTGAATTTTCATACATCAGATGTTTTAATTACAACTTTGTACGCTAGAGGTCTAATTATCTGCTCACTATAAAAAAATAGACTGAACTCAATTTACAGGTAGTTTCATATTTCTATGGTTATGATTTAGTTTAGAGGATTTGAACACAGATCTTCAAGCTTTCTTTAACTATCCACTCTCTTTCATACAACCAATACACATGACCACACACATGTGAAAAAGATAAATAATCTCCAATATATATTTTGTGCTGAACCGGCACTCTTCAGTAGATCCAGATTATAATCTCCCACACACATATATAATCAGTGCTCAGTTTATATTAAGATAGCAAATCTTCATACTTTAATGGATAGGCTTCAATCTACTCCAACCTCCAACTCTTCAGTCATCCATACCATTGAAAATCTGATGAAGGAATACCCAGATTCCTTCTTATTCAAATATTATGGTTATGATTGTAAATGAGTTTATTCACATTTTAAAAATAAATTGTAGAATCTACGAATTGGTGAAACACTCGACAATAGTTTTTAAATAAAATAAAAAAAAGAACTAATTCTAAAGATAAAATTGTAGATTTTTTTTGTCAAGCATTGGTGGTCGAGAGGTCAGCGACAGCTGCTCTACAAGCAGTTGTCCCGGGTTAGCGGATTCGCTTCCCGGCTAATGCTATGACACATGAGAAAAAAAAATGTAGATTTAAATTCAAAAAGAAGAAAAACAAGTTTTATTAATGCATATTTTTAACTTCTTTCAAGAAAGAATCAATAAAATAGTGACATTAAGTCTTCATTAAAGTAAAATTTTCATTTTGTTGAAATTGGGCAGATGTATTTTTTTGTATTATCAAAATATTTTGCCTTGATTAACGAAGAATATAATTTAGCATTATATTAATCATAATATTGTAAAATAGAAATGGCAGTAATTAATGAATAAATTAGTTGTATTATTAAACATAGTATAAACAAAAACAATATATTACATGTATCATATTTATAATATACTTATCATCTGAGCAGATGTGTCTGCATTTACATATATTGTTGAAATATTTGAGGAATAAACAATTTAAAATATTCAATATGCTATAATATTTAGATCAATTTTTATCAACTATCATTAAATGTTGAATGTCGAAAAAAATTTCAAATATAAACAAGTGTTAGTAATAACTTGCAAATAGACAACACACGTTAGTAGATTATGCAACATTCCAAGTGGTGTTAGTCTTTGCTCTTCCTCAGGTGTTGCTGACCTGACCAGAAACAATACTAGCATAAGATTCGAACTCACACAGTTAGATTCTTGAATATCAAATTTCGAGGCAACATTCTAACTATCTGAGCTATTCTGTCAAAGGAAACTGTCAGTAGCAATTTCATATACTTAACTATGAGGGTTGATAGAAATTTCTCTTGGTTCCACCAATTTTTTTAATACTTATTTTTAAGAGCAAGGTTAATTAGAGATTTCCAGATATTATATATTGCTACAATGGGTTGACTTATATAATTATTTGCTACTGTAATATGAGACAGCTTCCTTGAATATTTTTTTTTCATATTGTTCTCTCATCCAATATTTTTGTATTATCCCACTCAAATTTATATTCATTACTACATACATAGTCCACTACTGTAGATATATCTGGGGTTTTTTTTCTGTTCTACTAGTTTGTGTTTTTTAAATGCTGTTCAACAGGGTAATCACCAATATACTTCCTTCCACATTCACATGGTATTTTGTATGCATTTCACATATGGCTTTGGAAACTTGTTTAAATGTTGCAGATTTTCCTTAACTTTTCTGCTATTCTTTGTGTATTATTATTAATAGTTGTTTTTATTTGAAGTTTAAATAAAGTTTAAAATTTTATAAACATTGGACATGTAATGATAGATGATGGAAATACTCTAATATATTATAACATCTCACAAACTTTCAGGCAATTTTTCAATATCTTTACCAAATTTATAAATGGGCATGCACACTAGCAGTATCACACATAAAATACAACCCCTGAATGCCGAATGGTTTGAGAGTACAGCTTAGAATTATGCATCTTTGACTTCTAGCTGTTTTATGTGTGTGAGCCTGGGGCAGTTACTCATGATTTTTTTATCTATACAAGATTGTTTAAAACAATTACCTTAAATAGTAAATAAAACAAAGTTATACAACACATGACTCAGTTTTATAAGCTTGTAAATAAAAAATAATGAGTAGCACTAATAGATCTAATAAGCTTTATTGATAAATGCCATAAGAGAAAGCATTTAAAAATCTCTATATAGAAATTATCCCCAATCCTCAGACTGGTTTCATGCTTTGGCAATCCTCAGTGCAGCACTAGGATATTTCAGACACTAGACCTAAAAATACCAACCCAAAACCAGCATTTATCTATTAAGTAGGAAATGTGAAATTTTCAGATATCTATATGTCTTCAAACCCAGCTATCTAACTTAAATAGCTATATGGGGTTAAGAAACCAGTCTGAGGATTGGATAGATTTTTAAATGTTTTCTTTTGCAGCATTTATCTATAAAGCTTGTTAGAGCTATTAGCACTGCTCATTACTTAATTACCTTATTATTCTTTTGAAAATAGTAGATCAATATAGTAGGCAGCTTTTTAAGCTGTATTCATTTATTAATTATTTATTTCTTCTTATTATTCAGGTTTTTTATTACATTATTTATATTTATGTAAAATAAATTCATTATTTTATTTACTTAGAGCTTTTCATTTTCATTCCATCAATCATTCATCCATTTATATTTCTCATTTCAAAGTTTATAAAGGATTATAAGAAACAGTTCTTATGGCATATTATCATGTAATTTATTGTAGTCATATTAATTTTACTAGTATAAAAATTAAGATCCAGTCTTAGGATCTATAGTTTTGATGTGTTGGTCATAATGGATGGCTATATAATGGGTAGACAGATTTAGCAGTCACACTTGTAAATATGTGATAATATGTTGGAATATTTCCATCATCTATCAGTACTAACAACTTGTTAGTAATAACACACAAATAGGCAGTAGAATTTAGTAATTACACAATGTTTTGAATAGTATTATTCTCCCCTCTTTTTCAGTTGTTGCTGGCCTGACAAGTGGAAGCAATGCATAGGATTCAAACTTACACCCTTTATATTCTGGGATTTGAATTTCAAGGCAAGCACTCTAACCAACAGAGTCATAATAGCACTTGCCTTGAAATTCAATATTCAAGAATCTAAAGGTTTGTGTTCGACGTCTATTTAATACTGTCACTGGTCAGGCCAGCAACACCTGAAGAAGAGTGGAGAATAATACAATTTGAAACATTGTGTAACTACTAACCTCTGTTTTCTATTTGTGTTATTACTAACAAATTGTTTGTATTTGAAAAGTTTAAGGTTTAAAAATCTTTAGACATTCAACATTTAATAATAGTTGATGGAAATGATCCAAAATATTATCACAAAGCTTCCAGAAAATGTGTAAGTAAATATCTTTATTTATATGGTGCTCAAGAATTAGAAATATTTTGAAGTCTGGTTAAATAAATATTTTTTACATATTTACTCATGCTCTAATATATATATATATATGTTGTTTGCTATTTATATTTTTCCATGCATGACATTTTTTAATTGTATAAAATTGATCATCAGATCATATTTTGCCTCTTTACAATACACACACACATATAATATATATATATTATACCCTCACCTTCCGTTTGATACATAAATAGAAAATAAAAAACTAGATCAATAAATAATAATGTGTACTAGCTAAAATACTTATAATCTTAATGTAATCAATATTTAAGATATCCTATAATAATTTCTACCATTCGACTAGCTCTAAATAATTAATAAATGATATATGGTTCGATTTATAAAAATTAAACTAATAAAATACCCCTTAAATCGACATAAAATCACTCCCATTGGATTAGCGTTGGTCTGGTAAAATCATTAGTTCACCTTGTTCTAGAACACTAAGGAAAATGCTTGTCTTAATAACCAGTTGATTCAGACCACCTTTGGTTGACATTGATTGGCTGTAAACTTTGTAACCATATGTATTACCATATTGCCCTTTTTATGTTAATTAGAAAACCTAATTCCAATTCCTATCGAATGTACGCACGGTGATCTGGGTGGACAGGTTGACAAATTGGAGTCACTGTGCATCTCGATGCCTAAAATTAATGTAAGCTCAGTCAAATTGTCTCATTGTTGGTTTTGTAAACCCATTCACTCAACCTTGTTATTGGGGTATGAACAAAATTTGAGGGTTTTAAAACAACAACAATCGTAATCTATGTAACATGTTTATTTAATAAAGTTTATTGTTGAAACATAAAATACTAATAAATCATGAGACAATTTAGTGAAGATACAGCAGTAATGAATGACATTGAGCCTATATCCCACAGGATACAATCTCAATGCCATAAGAACACTATCCCCCCTATTATTTCAAATAATAATAATAAATTCATAGTACTCTTACGACTTTAAAAATAATAAGTAATTTAGTATAATATTACTAAACTAAACTCTAATCTCTTTTACTGAAATACAATTATAATAATCTAAGGTTCTTGAAAAATAAATCTAATCCATCTTAAAATACCTACTACACAGCCAAGTATGATAATGGATGTTGTATCATTCCTAACTACAACTAACTAATAATAATAACAATAATAAATAATAATATAATTTTTTATTTCTCTTGTGGCATGTTAACACGGTATAATCTGAAATATGTGGCAGCGAAACAATATTAAAATTTCATGCAGTAAATTATGTGACTAATTATGACTATAATAATATCGTTACAAAAGAAAATTATTCAAATATCATATTCTAGATAATTTTTATTTCTTAAAAATGAATAATTTATTTCTACTGTCCAAATGTATCATATTTATTTTGGATTCTGTTAATCATGTATTTGTAATGGTGAATAAATCGACATAACACAGAGATTTATAAAAAAAAATTTAACAAATTTATTCTACTATTCCTTAAAACAAACAAAAACTATATACAATATTTACAAGCATACTTAATAAAATTAACAAATATCAATCTATTTTTTATAGATGGACATTTTCCATATTTCTCCATTCTTTTTTATTTCATAAATAATTTCATATAAATAAAGATACAATAAAAGACAAATAACCCCCAAGATGCATTTCGTGCTAAACCAGCACTCATCGGTTGGGCCAGTCATCATCATCTCTCATATAAATCTTTATTACATGAAGGGTATTTATGTAGAGCAAATTATCTCGGTTTTATTTTCAAGCGTCAATTTACTTCACTCCCAACTTTTACGTTATCAACTTTTTGATAAACACGTAATGATAATTACTAATCATTTATTAAACTAGAGATTTTCTCTAGCACAGATATAAACTTTAATCCAAGTTAAAGATTAATATATCTGATTTTCAGCACATACACATGGCTATTTACGTTTTTCCTCCCATGCCTAATATCTTTTTTATAGATAGACATTTTCCATATTTCTCTATTCTTTTTTATTTCATAAATAATTTCATATAAATAAAGATACAATAAAAGACAAATAACCCCCAAAATGCAAATATCAATCTAATTAAAATAAGATTAGGTTACATATTTTGATTACACCAAAAAAATAAAATCAATAAGTAAATAAGCCTTCACTCTGACTTATGTACTATTTGATTTATGCATTATTTGTTACATAATATAAAATAAAAGATAATCTAGATCTACACTTCTAGTTTAATGCAATTGTTTACTAATTAAGTAAATAGATGATAAAGCTTTAATTCAATGGACACAACAATATCACTACTAAAAACAATGTGCATTTTTAAAATGTGTTTTAAAATTATTCCATAAATAAAATTGAATTTAACAAAAATAATGTTAATGTTATTCTAGATACTATTGCTTGGCATCATTCTCAATCCTTATATGTTTTAGGTTTTCAAAAAGACACAATATAAAATATTATTCATAAAATACAAACATTCATCACACTTTGTGTTGTCCATTTTCATGTTTTCATCTTTAAAATATGCATTGCTTTGTGTAAAAATCAAAATATTAAAATTATTTTTAAAATATCATGAATAGTTGTCATTTCTCTTATCAAAATTGTTTAATAAAATATGAAAAGGCATTTATGATTCTTTATAATTCTAATATTAGCATTTACATTCAATTTTATTTGTATTTACTCTTAATCCAAACAATAAAAACCTATCTTATTTCCTTTGAAATAACAATACTGCAATCCAAAATTATTCATTATTTTATTTTCATAAAATACCATGCTACACGATGTAATAACTGTTGAAATTAAGATAGCAATACGATGCATAGGACATGAAGGAATGACTAGAGTAAAGACTCAATAGTATAAAATATATTATTAATAATCTAAATGGAAACAGTGTGAAACAATAGGTATGACTTTTCTGTTCAATACCTTTAAAAATAATGTCCAGGCTATTTATTCAGCACTCAATCGAACATTTTAAAAATACAAAAATATCAAAACACTTTCCACGGAAAATATATACAAGACACAGGGCTATGTTAACTGTAGTTGCATAAACTACTAAGATAAAAATATAGGCTATTTCCTAACTTCTTCATAAATCCTACATATAAGCATCTAAGGGTTTGCTTATGTATTTCCCTAGTCACTACCGATTAAAACTTCACAATAGATTTAACAATCTACATCGCAAAATAACTAACATTACTCCTAATAACAAACAAAGTTAACATATGATACTATCAATTCAGAACTACAATAAGAAAAAGGTTTTATTCACTTAAAACTCAGCAATAAAAATATAAATGACTTTGTTTTTTAAAAATATTAAAATCAATATTCAAATATTTCAAAAAGTATGATTCATTTAGTAAAGAATCATATAAAAAATTATGAGTATCAATGAATTATATTAAACTATAATATAATAGAAAATGTATGTATATCTTTCTAAAATCATAGCTTATCTTAGAATAATAAAAAAAAAAAAAAAGTCTAATTAATGCACACACACATGTTCTTATGATAAAGCAATACTTCAAAAAATATTCCAAGCAACTCTAAAAAAATCAATAGCAAATAAAATATGCATCATATAGAATTAATAATTTTATAAAAAAAAAAATTATCTAGTCATTCTTCACTTGTAAGTCACTATTTTTTAGACATCTTCTGGTCCAAATTTAGCATAAGAAAACATATTAATCAAAAAATATCAATCATTCCATATACCAATTATACTTTTAAAATGTTTGCAAAAAAATTTAAAAATATTAAAATATTTTTTAAAAAAAATTATTAATGTTAATGTTGTTGAATAAATAAAATATGTAAAGTATAATCTTTCCTATCTTAATAATAAAATCTTAATACTACAGTTAGTATATGTAAAATGATAATAAAACTAAATTTACGAAAACTCCATCTCTTCTTTTTCATAAAGTTCAATTTTAAAAGTTTTTTTCTTCTTTTCAGCACAATGTTTACAATGACAATTCCCCGGTGCATTTTCTATGTGACCCATATCATCTGAAAGTTCTTTAGCACAAAACTTTTTCCTCCTCCCGCAGCACATAAACTCATAAATAAAAAAATAAATGTTGTCTTTTAAATCCAAAAATATTTGAAAATTAATTATTAATCCTGTTCTGAAAGTCCATAAAATACAGTCCATTGTCTGTAGCTTCTCAGGATAATAATTATTAAGATGATCACTTGAAAAATATTTTTATAAGTAAACTCTGGAGTTTTTCCAGTTTACTTAAATCTTAATGGCTTTAGATGCATCATTATTGGCAATATAAACTTCACACATATACTTGCAGAAAAGACGCATTTTATTCCATTCAAAAAAATATCATTTTATAGTAATGCCGATATAAAGTCATTTATAATGGTATATTTAAATATTCCGTGAAATATTTCTTCAGTCAGGATATTTATTTTTAATTAGCCATTTTCTTTTTTTACAAATAATTAGGAGTACAAATTTTTTTATTATATCACAATAATTTATGGTATTTACAACAAAACTTGATAATACAATTAATATTCATAATAATGTTTGTCTTTTTGCTTTTAATCATTTTTTTTCCAAGAAAGATTTGTAATAACTTTTAAATCAATATTTTTAAAGATTCACTGCAACATTTTTTTTTTTAAAAAAAATGCAGTTAAAAATATAAACATACGATATACTTTTTTTATAAGTTTAATGCTAAAATTATTTTCCAAATTTTAAGGAATATTAACTTTTAAGTTTTTTTTCCATATAATTCTTTGTTATCCAAATATAGTCTTTAAAATTTTTAAAAATAGAATGCATAGACATGCTAGTCCTTTGAGTAATATTTCCATGTAGCATTCTTTTAAATATCCAAAGCATTAAAGATAAATAATTAGAAAAATTCTTACTTAACATGTTTAAACTTATACTTTCTTTTATCAGCTGTACTTTCATTGTTAACACTTTTAGACATATTATCTCTTGTATATAATTCATAGTTTTACTGTGAAGTTGGCTTAAGCTTAAATAAAAATAACTAGCAGGGAATCGATTAATTTAGTGATACATAATTGCTTTGACTTAATAAATTGATAATCCTTCAAACTTTTCTTAAAATAATATAAAAATTTAAAAATTGAGACTGATTTATAAATATACTGGGTACTATTTTAAAATAATAAAATTAAAAGTAGTAATAAGTGATAGACTGAGTAACACATGACAAGAAGTAACAACTGAGAGCATTCATTTTTATACCAGTCCTAACTTACCATCTGATTGGTTATATGACCCTTAACTTACAAAGCTAATTTACATAAATGTCAATTACATGTTCTTTAATATTTAGAAATAAAATTATGATTCATTATTATAACATCAATATTATTAGAATATTTAATTCTAAATTAATTTTATACTTTTACCCAACAAATTAAACACTTTAAAATAACATATTTTTAAATAATTTTTTATCACCTTATCTAATATTTAATTTTAATGTATCTATTTTTTAAATTTTAACTACTACTATTTTAAAGACAACCATTAAAATAATTTCTTAATATTTATTTTTATGACATACAAATGCCTTCAATTTTTAAAACAATTCTAAAAGTAATTTTGAAACTTTCTTTTAAATCCTTGCAAGCACAAAGTATGTGTATCTGCTAGTCACATAACTTAAAAACTCAGACAAATGTGTTGCAATTTTTTATATTCACTGTCTGTAATCAACTGAATAAATATTTAATTACAAAATATTATATTATAAAAAATAATAAAACATAATAATAGAATTTGGAATAATAATTTTGATATTAATCAAACAATAAAGAAAATTGAATACATTTGTACGTCCTACAAAATACTAAACTATTAATAAATAATTATAATACAAATTTTAAATCTACTGGTATTAAAATACATTTAGTAAGTTATTTAATTTTAAATCATTATTTAAAAATTAGCTTTCAACATTTTGTTTAACAAGACTTTTAGTACATAACTCTTATTGTTATCATCATGGCCAGCTCTCATAACCATACAAAATTATAATATTTAACTTTTAATTTAACACAACTTTTAAATATTTATAACTTGTTTTTAATCTTAACAAAGCTTTTAAAAACCCTATTAACATTACTGTACCACTTACAATCTTTAAATCTCTATTAATTTTAAAAATTTTAAGAATTTAACTTATTAAGCTTATTTAGACCTAATAGAAAGGGTACATATCCTCCCCCTATGAATAAAATTTTTTAATTAATCATTAATCTTTTAAACAAATCTATACAAAATACATTTATTAGCTTTACTACTTTTACCACCCAAGTCTACTTAATAAATATTATATGGAACATCAACTGTTTTTACATAGCAAAAAAAAAAAATTTATAATTTATAAAACACTTTGAAATTACACTAAGAATCTCATCCAGAAATATTTTTAAACTCATCTACATTTCAGAAGGGTATAAGATTAAACTTCTAAAATTTTAAGTCCCTTTCTCACCATCTGATGTAGCTAATATGAATGCATTTTCTCCTACTTTGCAAGAGATCCTATAAGGATCCTCATATAGACCAAGGAATTTTTGAATTGATTCCTTTGCAAGTTGCTAACATGGGGTATTCTTACCAAAACTCAATCATTAACTTTAAGTGAATGTGGTTTATTATGCGATTTTCTTACTCTCTTAGCTCCCATAATATGAAGCTTCACTTTAGCTTGATTTATATCTGCATTGACATTGATTTCTTCATGAATAATAGTTAAAGATGTTTCAATTAGCAATGGTTCATGCTTACCATAGTCAAATTGAATAGTTGTAAAACCAGTTGATTCATTACAAGAGCTGTTAATGTATCTGATAACCTCAGGAAGTTTATGACCTATTTTTTATGATCATCGGCTACATAAAACCTGAATAATCGACTGAGCTTCTGCATAACATATTTGCAGGGATTAGACTGCAGGTTTCTTGTGGAGCTCATATGTTTGAGGTTCTGAGTTCGAATCCAACTATTCCATTTACTAGAGATGAAAGCTGTGGTATGATCAGTGAGTATTATTTTTGGCTTTCCTACTACAAGAAACTTAAAATCTAACAAGCATTTAATTACATGATATGCACAAGTTTTAGGCACTGGATAAGCTGAGACTAACTTAGTGAATACATCATAAGTAACAAGAATGAACTTCTGCCAATTGAATGGTGGAAGAAGTCCATAAAAGTCGATCGCTAATAATTCATTAGGTCAATCTGGAATAATAGGCTGCATTACCCCTACATAAGATTTGCTACAATGCTTAGATTTTAAACAGATAGAGCAAGTTTTAATTTTTCTAATTACATTTTTATACATTTTATGCCAATAAAAAATAGATTTTAACACATACATGATTTTTGGAGCACCATAATTCCCATAATTACAATGCAATCATAGAGTTAGGTACAACTATCCTCCATGATTCACCCTGATTTGATTTTGCCTTATACATAAGTAAATTTTGATACATTTTATACCTTTTAAAAATGTTTGATGATGATGATGATATGTATATATGCAAGAAATACAATTTTCTTCTTCTTTCTCATTTCCTTATATATTGATTTTTATATTTACATATCACACTATTTCCAACCTTCTTATATACTTAACAATACTATTTTTTATAACAACACTTTACTCTTACATATAAATATGTGTGTAAATATGATTATAAATGTGTATAAAATGTATTAATTGTATCAATATATATTTGGATATTGTAACTCTGATATTGTTAAGTGTATAAGAAGATTAAAAATGGTATGATGTGTATGCAAGTGTATCTATATAATAATATTTCAATGATGTTCCTGAAATGTATCATATATGTGTCATGGATCTGGGAGAAATATCATACATGCAGTATTTATGGACATCTAATATGGATATATTTTTAATAATAACTGGAAAGCTTTGAAATCAGGTCCTGGTCATCTTTAATTTTGGGCATCGCCCAATTCTTCTAAGGACAGGAAAGAAGTAAACTAGGTCTATAATCATCTCTTTTTACCTAAGAAAAAAATAAAATAGTATAGGTAATAACTAATGGAATTATAAATATGAGAATTGTGAAAATTAGATTCTTCAAAAATATAGCAAGATTATATTCATGAAAAATTTCTAAAATATATTTTACTATTCATATATTATATAACTTAAAGTAAACATCACATGATCACCATTTCTTATGCTTGCTTATAACTGTTATTAATTGCTTATAACTGTTATTAAAACAGGTAAAATTTCTATATATATTGTGAACCAGTGCAAGCCAGAGTAATCAATGGATACCATAAGGCTTGTGCATAAAATCCCCATCTAGTGCCTACTCATCCAATATCCCCAGACTAGTTTCTGACTTGTTGGCCAAAATCACCAAAATGTATGGGTACTGAACTGAGTTCAGACCTATATGACAATATAAGCTAATGAGCTTGGATTAAAAATATTAGTGTTTTCAACTTAAGACTCATAGTTTTGTAGTTAAGTAGAGATAAAAGGTGGCTGCTGGAGGGTTGCATTAGATCCTAAGGTCTAGGTGCAGTGCTCTCAGATCCAAGACTCCTCACTGATGAAGGCCACAAGCCAGAAAATAGACTAGGGATATTGAATGAGTAGGCACTAGATTGGGATTTTATGCACAAGTCTACTGGCATCCATTGATTACTCTGGCTTGATGTATAGAGAGTTTTGCCTATTTAAATAACTTAGAGTATTATGTAAAAATGATCTACAAGTAAATTATATTGCATCAACAATAGGAATGATCGAAATATGTGAGCCAATGGCAATTTGTTACATTTCTGAAAAAATGGATACATTACATGCTGATGTCCTTGGATTACAGCAAATGTTCAATGGTTGACTTTAAAACAAAAAGAAAACATTCCATTACTTTTATAAATAATGTGACAATTTTTTTGTTTAATTGACACTGAATAGAGATATGATTTTACTTTTTTACTTGATAAAATTAATTACCTAAATACTTAAAATTTTGTATTATGATGCAAAAACCACAATAACCATGAAATAATTATGAACATGAACGTTCCTTATGAATTAAGATATTTATTGAACAAATCATTAAAGGCCAGCTAAATTATTTTCCAATACTCAAGTCATTAAAACAGGCAAAACTCTCCATACGTATTGCCATTCAGTGCAAGCCAGAGTAATCAATGGATGCCAGAAGGCTTGTGCATACAATCCCCATTTAGTGCCTACTCATCCAACATCCCCAGACTAGTTTCTGGCTTGTGGCATTCATCAGTGAGGAGCCTTGAATCTGAGAGCACTGCACCTAGATCTCAGGATCCTAAGATCTAGGTGCTCTCAGATCCAAGGCTCCTCACTGGTGAAGGCCGCAAGCCAGAAACTAGTCTGGGAATATTAGATCTAGGAGCAGTGCTCTCAGATCCAAGGCTGCTCGCTGACCAAGGCCACAAGCCAGAAACTGGTCCGGGGATATTGGATGAGTAGGCACTAGATGGGAATTTTATGCACAAGTCTTCTGGCATCCATTGATTACCCTGGCTTACATTGAGTAGCAATATTGTACAGAGTTTTGCCTGTTTTAATAACAATTATAAGAAAGCATAGGAAATGGTGGTTGTGTGATGTTTATTGGCTTAAATACTCAAGTCATTGGAAAATATATCAAAAACTAAATTTGATATCACAGTCCTGTATAAGGAATTTAATAGTAAGATAGAACAGTTATGATCAATTATAGAAAATTGATTTTGTGGAGACATTGATTCTGAACCAACTGATATTCAGTTAGCATTGACTGACCTACAATATAACACAATATTGCAAAAATTATAAACGTAAAAAGAAAAAGTATAACTTTATAACTATTCCAGTAGTAAACCACTAAACATCACATGATCACCATTTCTTATGCTTACACAACTAATGAAAGCCACAATCTAGAAACTAATCTGAGGATATTGGATAATTAAGATACTAGATAAGGGTTTGATGCACAAACCTTTCATCCATTAATTACTATGACTTGCACTGTGTGGCGCCACAACATAAAGAATTTGTCAGAACTGTATGGGAGTGGCGGTAACAGGGTTAACATATGGTAACAATGTATTATGTGTTAGTAAAGGGATGTTAGATTGCTTAGAAAAGTACAAAAAGTAGGAAGACCTGCATAAAATGCAGATGTGTGAATGGCAAAGGAGACAATTCAAGGAGAAATGGTATGGTCAAGTTTATATATGAGAGATGCAAAAATGAAAATAAAAATATTCAGTAGATTGCAGTTTATGGATAATAAAAGAATAGCCAAAATAGTATTTAATTGGGTTATGAATAAAGGGCAGGTAACAAGATGGGTGAGAAAGGTAATGCGATATGTAGAAGATTTGAATAACAAATTTATGTCAGTATACTTATACAAAAGATGGATGATTCTGTTAAGAGAATTGTTGAGTATTATAGTGGCAAGGAATGAGATACAAGAATATATGCATTAATAAAGCATGGGGAGTTGGATAGATGGAAAACTAATATGGAGAGTAAAAAGTATTTAAATATATATAGAATTAAATAGAATTTTGGGTGCAAATTAATTTATGATAATAGCAAGGAAAGTAGTTTACTGTTTAAAGTTTGAACAGGATCTTTAGCAACAAGGGAATATACACATAAATGGAAAAAGGTGGGTGATCTAGTATGCAAGTTGTGTAAGGAAGGCATAGAAAATATTAGGCATCTGTTAATTGAATGTAAATGCCTGCAAGCAGAAAGGATATAAATAATAAAGTTGTGAAAGAATGAATAAAAACAAAGTGATGATACAGAAAATGGCTTCTTGGTATTTATGCTGGGTTTGGGAAAAGATAAGGGAAATTTAGATATAAAGGCCATGAAGTTGTTAAATATTATAATGTGGAAATGGGATGGAGCAGGCTAGAGAAGAATATGTGAAAAACTTAGGGCAGGGAATTAAAAGGGAAGGTGGTAAAGTGTCTAACAGGTTTTTCTGGGCGTAATGGCTGATAAATTCCTGACTATGAATAAGGAGAAGTCACAATGTATCACACTGCATCCACTATTATTTTAGTAGTACTTAATTTGCCACCATTTAAAATTTGGCTACAATTATTTTCCACTAAGAATCCTAATTTTATGAGGAACATTTAGATGCAGCATTTACAATAAATACATAGGCGAAACTCTTCATACAGTAGCACCACTCAGTGCAAACCAGTGTAATCAACGGATTCAAGAATGCTTGTGCATAAAATCCCTATCTAGTGCCATTGATTATTCTGGCTTGCAGTGTGTGGTGCTACTGTATGAGAGTTTAGCCTCTGTATAAACAGTTTGTGTTAGCATAAAGAATGGTGATCATGTGATGTTTAGTGGTTTAAAGAATGAATACTATAAAAGTTAATCTGAGTTATGGCCTCATGACTAAAACATATAAATAATTCCATAAAATTATTAATGTCTTTAACAAATAATATGTTTTCATATTGATTTTTCTACATAATTATTAACGAAATAAAAAAGTATAATTTTTAAATGTGACCCATCGCTATATTTGTCCACCCATGATTTGACAATCTGCTCATTTACAGGTGAAAATAGTTCAAAGAAGTAAATTTCAAATAGTTGAATATAAAATTAGTAATAATTGATTCTAATAATAATAATAATAATAATATGTTTATATTACTTATTGTAATTAATATACCAAGACAAAATAAGATATGTAGATTGTTAATGGATATTTTGACTAATTGTGTGCATTTCTATAAGTAAAATAAAAATAGATTAATACACTTTACTAGATATAAATATAAATTTGTAAGATGTAAAGAACTCTTTAAGAAACAACTGACGTATTTTACCGATGTTTCTTTGTGCATTAGTAAATTAATACACTATACAGGCTTAAACCTGCATATATATATATATATATATAATGTGTGCAGGATTCAAACTCAGACTTTCACACGACCCTCAACTCTCCATGACATCTCATATTGCTGACCCACCTGATGACACACATGTTGAAAAGATAAATAATCACCAACATACATATTTTGTGCTAAACCAGCACTCATCAGTTGGTCCAGATTACCATCTCCACCCATATATACAGTCAGTGCTCAGCTCTATATTAAGATAGCCAATCTTTATACTTTAATTGGACAGGCTTCAATCTATTCCAACTCATAACTCTTCAGCCCTCCATTTTACTGAAAATCTGAATGTTCCATCATCAGATTTTCAATGAAATGGAAGGCTGAAGAGTTGAGGGTTAGAGTAGTTTGAAGCCTGTCCATTAAAGTACGAAGATTGGCTATCTTAATCTAAAGCTGAGCACTGATTGTATATATGTGTGGAGATGGTAATCTGGACCAACTGATTAGTGCTGGTTTGGCATGGAATACATATATTGGTGATTATCTGCCTTTTCATCATGTGTGTGATGAGGTGGGTCAGCAATATGAGATGGCAAGGAGAGTTGAGAGTTGTGTGAAAGTCTGAGTTCGAATTTGAGTATTAGTGTACAGAATAATAATTGTGATCTCCAAACCTATGCATTTTTATGGAATATTAACAGCATATATGGTTGACATAAATGTAAATTACTTTCTTCCATAGCGTAAGCTTGTGGTTAAACACCTGTAGAGGTCCCTACTATCGCATTTTACATGCATATTCTCAAGGTTACAGCCTCAGTAAATATTATATACATTTGTTGTAAAAGATTTATTTATATCACATATGAATAAATGTTTAAGCTATATTACACATTATATGAGGAAGAATAATGAGCAACCCTTATATTATTACTTATCCATCTTTACAAACATTTGCTGGTTTTACTTTAAATGATAATAAGTCAATTATTTTATATAGCGCCGATGTTTTACAAACTGTAATATTTTAAACAGCATTAAACTGCTGCACATGCGCTTTCGATTTTAACTATAAA
Organism: Epiperipatus broadwayi; assembly: GCA_028023455.1. Lineage (NCBI taxonomy): Eukaryota > Metazoa > Onychophora > Udeonychophora > Euonychophora > Peripatidae > Epiperipatus > Epiperipatus broadwayi. The sequence continues at coordinate 2,958,578 of JAQFVV010012508.1, read as the reverse complement.
ATGATAATATAGGTGAATGAAAAATACTTTTTATTTGTATATGATTATGACCTCTTTTATTATTTTTTATTTTGATGGGATAAAGTAAAATATTACTTATATAGAAAAGAACTAATATTATATATATTTAGTTATCATTAAAATCAGTCAACACTTAGACAATCCTAAGATCAGTAACAATCAACAATCTCAACCTGTTGTCAAGGCAACCTTCTTTTAATAATAAAGTTGGAATATTATATATATATCATTAAAATCAGTCAACACTTAGACAATCCTAAGATCAATAACAATCTCAACCTGTTGCCAAGGCAACCTTCTTTAATAATAAAGGTGAAATATCTTATATATATCACTAAAATCAGTTAACACTTAGATAATCCTAAGATCAATAACAATCTCAACCTGTTGTCAAGGCAACCTTCTTTTAATAATAAAGGTGGAATATTTTATATACATATCATTAAAATCAGTCAACACTTAGACAATCCTAAGATCAATAACAATCTCAACCTATTGCCAAGGCAACCTTCTTTAATAATAAAGGTGAAATATGTTTTATATATCACTAAAATCAGTCAACACTTAGATAATCCTAAGATCAATAACAATCAACAATTTCAAACTGTTGTCAAGGCAACTTCTTTTTAACATTAAAGATGAATTCCATCTTTATTTATGGTCCAATATATTTATATAAACATTAAAGATTGCAACTTGAACACAAAGAGTGAAATTATCGATACAAATAAATTTTTTAATAAACCTCCTTAAAAAGGTAAATATAATCTGTTCTGAATGCAGACTAATAAATAGTCAATTATAACATTACTAATTGCAATTATAATTTTCAAATTGCACCCAAAGTATTATTTAAATAATAAGTATAATATTCTCAAAAAATAAAAGATATTTGATTATAATTTAACTATATTTATATGCTGTTACATAGCTGCGTAATGTTTTACAATAAATCTAACTATAAAATTATTAATATAGTTTATGACTCACTAAAAATGGTTTATGAAAAAAATCATAATTGGTTAGTTTTTATACCTTTGTAAGTTTCTTTTTGAATCAATTTTACATATATATAAATAAACTATATCATACATATATACCGTAGATAATATTTAAGAAAATATGTTCTATTAGAGTATATAGACAATTATCAACTATTACGAATAAATCTTAGCTACAAAACATGTTACTTTACTAAGCCAGGTTTTCGATACAGAGTATCTTTGTCAAAGCACGATTAATAATTACTAATTGTCTACATATAGGGGATTTGAACTCAGACTTTCAAGCACTCTTCAACTAACCACTCGATCTCATACAACTGATACACATGACCACACAATGTAGAAAATATAAATAATCATCAATACACGTATTTCGTGCTAAACCAGCACTCGTCAGTTGGTCCAGATTATCATCTCCCACATATTATATATAATCAGTGCTCAGTTTATATTAACATAGCAAATCTTCACACTTCAATGGACAGGCGTCAATCAACTCCAACTGTTCAGCCAACCATATCATTGAAAATCTGATGATGAAAGCCCAAATCCCATGCTGATGCCAATATTATTGCTATGCCTATGTCTGCATACTATCTTAGAAATTATTTTCTTATATATATAAACTACCACACACATACCGAAAAAGAACTGAAGGGTTTGTGGGGTAGCTAACTACTTTAGGTAATCCAAATTTGCAAAAATAATTAATTTTAAATAATTTTAAAATTGCGCACATTAAGACAATACACGCACAAATTAAAATAAAAACAACACTTTTTAAATATGATCGTGAGTAGTCTATTCTAGATTTTATATTATAATCCAAGAATTTATAAACCCACCTAATGACCATTTTTAGTAATCTGTTTAAGAAATAAAATTGCGCTTGAAGGAGTTTATATTATAAATTGTTTGATTCAAATCTCCTGCAACAAGTCCGCATAAGATTTACATGTAACATCTAAAATTGCGGTTTAATGGATCAGTTAAATAAAACTGCAAGTATTACTTTTATTCTTTAGTTGTTATAAGTGGCATATATATATAAAATTACTGCCATTGTTTAAAGCAGATTGATTTCAAACACGAGATACATTTACATACAACAATGAATTTGTAAATATTAACGAAATATGATTGAAATGCCTTTAATAAGGTGGCGAAATGACTATTTATATATTTTTAAGATCTATTGCAGTCTATATTCTTTGCAAAAAAGTATTAAAACATAATAAAAAATTAGGAAAAAATATTTTTTAAAAATGGGTTTTTCTAAATTCTTGAATCATCTGCTTGGATTAGTGGATACTCAAGCTTCTAATAACAACTACCGAAATAAACACCCACCAGCTTATTTAGATGTAGAAGTAAGAACGGGAAAAGCTAAAAATATTCAATTCGCGGCTACTCCAAGCGATAATTTAATGCGGATACAAAAGAAATGGGTTAAATTAAAAGAAAATCAAAATATTATAATAGATTCAAATGGTGTTATAATTAAGGATAAACCTTCCGCACAGGTTCAAGAAGATAGTAATCAAAATGATATTTTTTTTAAAATCCGAAATCTTATTGAGATAATTAGTGATAAAAAAAAAATAAAAGAAAATGAAGAAAGATATAAATTAACAGAAAAAAAGCAACCTTTTAAAATAAGTGAAACTCCTAAAACAGACAGTGAAGTAGAAAAATATAATAATACAAACCAAGAAAATTATCAGTACAGGAAAGAACATCCACGACCTTTAATATCTGTAAGAAATTCACCAAAAAATAGATTAGATTTAGAAATGTTTTATGAAGAGGCTATTTCCCCGCGTGTAATAGAATATGATTCACACACACAGGAATATGATTTGCAGCTACATGGAGAAAAACAACCAGAGCTAAGCTTAAGTAAATTTAAAGTAAAGTCAACTGATACAACATCTGGAAGACAGCCATTACCACCACATAATTACAAACGAAAAAATCCTAATAAATCGGATAATCTTCTGAATATAGAAGCAATATATGAGAAATGCGTTCTTGAAGAAAAGTTTCCTGATGAAACAATAGAGTATAATCAAATACAAAAAGTATCTGAAGGTAGCAAACCAAATATAATCGTCATTAAGAAAAAGAAAAGAAAAATATTAACGACTACAAAAATTACGGAAACGGAAGTCAATATAGGAGAAGTTGTATCTATAAGTAAGAGGGAGAGAACTATAAAAACACCAACTCCTCACAGAAATGTAAATTGGTATACTATAGATCCTAAAACTGAATCTGTAAATTATAAAAAAAGTTGGCTACCTGTTGATAATAATTTAGAACAACCTGTTCAATATAGTACGTTGAAAATTGGATCTCATTGCAAAAGAGATCCTGTGGAAATTAATATAAATAATCAGAGGCCCCAATTACTGACCCTAAATTCTCAGTCTAAACCTCACAAAATTATAACTACTGGAGATAGGATAGTTACTTATCCTTTTGGTTCGCTATATGGATATAAACCTATGGCTCCTCCTGGCGTTTTAATAAGTGTAGCATAAAAAATATGTTTATAATTTTTATGTACAATTTAAAATGAGACATAAATTTTATGTTTAAGTGGTTTTAAAATAGCTTTGGTAGTTATAATCAATGAGTGGACATCACTGCAGTCCATTTACCTTTTGCAGCAAACATCCCATTGATATGTAAAAAAATACATATGTTGAATATACGAAAAATGACTATATATATACTTGGTTTTAAGCTTAATAAATAGGCTTTTATTACAATTGTTGATAAGTTTAAGCTTCAAAATATTGTTTGTTTATTATGTTTTTTATAGTAAAATCTTTATTACTGATAAATAACAATGTAACAATTTAATCTAGATAAATACTTTTCACATAATAAAGATATATATGAGAGATAGTGACCTGGGCCAACTGATGAGTGCTGGTTCAGCACGAAATGAATTTTGGGGGTCATTTGTCTTTTATTATATCTTCGTTTAAATGAATTTAAAAAAGAATGGGGAAGTATGGAGGTGTTTATTATATCTATAAGATATTACACATGGGAAAGAGAAAGGTTAATAACTCCGTGTGCGTGTAAAATAAAAAAATAAGATATATTAATCCTTAACTAATGTTTAAAGTTTATATCTGTGCTAGAGATAATCTCTAGTTTGGAGAGTGGTTAGTAATAGTCATTTTTGTATTTGTCTGAAATGGATGGCATCAAAGTTGTGAGTGGAGGGAGTTTGACAATGTCAAATAACAATGTAACAATTTACTCTAGATAAATACATTTCCCATAATAAAGATATATATGAGAGATAGTGATCTGGGCCAACTGATGAGTGCTGGTTCAGCACAAAGTGCATCTTGGGGGTCATTTGTCTTTTATTATATCTTTGTTTAAGTGCATTTGAAAAGAATAGGGAAATATGGAGGTGTTTATTATATCTATAAAAATTAATTATTAATTCTGCTTTTGAATAATTTAGTTATTCATTTGATGTTAAATTCTACATCTTTCATATTTGACAAATCTACTTGCAATCTATCTACTTACTTTTCTTAATCTTGAGTCCAATCAAATTCTTATTGGATTCAAATTTTCATATAAATTTTTGGTGCAGCCATAAATATAATTGTATTGCATGTGTGAAATGATATTTCTATAGTCCTTATTTATGTTTGAAATATATTAGAGATATGTAGAAGACTTTTGTCTTAACTAAGCCAAGTAGTATTTGTATATATGTGTGAGGGAGATGATGATCTGGACCAAGTGATGAGTGCTGGTTCTGCACAAAATACATATATTGGTGATCACCTATTCCTTTCACATGTATGTGGTCATATGTATTAGTTATTTGAGATGAAGCGGAGGATAAATGCAGCCTGAAAAATCCTAAGTTCAAACCCCTCTAATTACATTGTTTCTTCTATAATCTCAAAGAATTAACAACTAGGTGGAATCTAATCAGATTTAGTTGTCTATTATGGTTATATTGATTTAAATCTATGTAAGAGACTAAATATAAATTTAAGAATGGATATTTTGAAAAGTTTTAATAAGTTTGTCATTAAATGGATATATTCAGAAGTGTTTCTCTATTGCTATGATTTCATTCATATCTTTGTCATTAACACATAAAATCTATATCATTATGTCTTGCATTGGTGGTTGAGAGGTCAGCATGACTGCCTTGCACTTGCAGGCAGTTGCCCGGGCTGCGGGTTCGTGTCCCGGCCGATGCTATGACACTTAAAAAAAAACTAATAATAAATAAATAAATAAAAATCTATATCATTATTATTGATTATATAAAATGGTTAAATTCACTCTGCAAATAATTCTACCCTATGACATCTTGTTAATAGATTATTGATATGTGTTTCAAAATGTTTACTTTAGATTTTGATATTACAAATGATAATATAGAGAACACGCAATAATTAATTAAATTCACCTTTCTAATACCACAATGCTTATACAAGCTGTTAATACTGTATGGAATATGCATGTGATGTACTGTGACTTTTCCTTTTTAGGAGTCAGGAATCTTCAACCATTATGCCTGAAAAACCTGTTAGCCACCTTATCTTTCTTTTCCTTTTCCCACCCTGCTTTTCCCATATTCATCTCTATCCTGCTCCATTCCATTTCCAGAACATAATCTTTGTCAACTCTATAACCTTTATATCTAACCATCTTTATCTTTTCCCAAACCCAGCCATAAAAACCAATAACCCACTTTGTGTATAATCACTTTGTTTATATTTCTTCTCTCACAACTTCATTATTTGCACTCTTTCTGTGTATAAGCATTTACATTCAATTAACAGATGCCTAATATTTTGTATGCCTTTCTTACATGACTTGCAGACTAAATCACCCATATTTTTCCATTTAGGTGTACACTCCCTTGTTGCTAAAGATCCTGTTCTAGCCTTAAGCAGTAAATTACTTTCCTTGCTATTGTCACAAATTAACTCACACCCAATATTCTGTTTACTTCTCTATATATTTAAACTCTTTTTACTCTCCATACTAGTTCTACCTCTCCAACTTTTTATTTTTTATTAATGCATCTATTCTTGTATCCCATTCCTTGCCGCTATAACACTCAACAATTCTTCCAACACAATAATCCCACATTTTGTATAAGTATACTGACATAAATTCTTTATCCAAATCTTCTGCATACCATACACCTTTCTTACCCATATTGGTTACCCATCTTGGTTGCCCATCCTTTACTCATAAACCAATTACACATTATTTTAGCTATTCTCTTATTATCCATAATCTGCAATCTACTGAACATTTCCATTTTCTTTTTTGCATTTCTTATATAAAAACTTGACCATCCCATTTCTCCTTGAATTGCCTGTTTTGCCATCCACACATCTGCATCTAATGCATGTCTTCCCATTTCTCTTTGTACTTTTCCTAAGTAATCTAACACCCCTTTAATAACACATAATTCATCATTACCATAAGTTAATCCTGCTACTGTCACTCCCTTCTATAGCTACAACATATTTAGTGTATGAAACCCTGTTAATTTCTTTATCAGTCCCTTTCTTTTCTTTGCTTCATTTATCAAGTTTTTCTCCCATTTATCCAAGCAATTTGTCTGATTACTTAAGATGATTTCTAAATAGTTATACCTATTCACCACATTTGCTTTATACCCCCCAGTAAGAATTCTTTTTCTACTCTTTCCCCAGCATTTATCATCATTATTTTTGATTTTTCTTACTAACTTTAATCCCCATTTTTTTACCCACCTTTGCACATGTCTTCAGCATAATTTCCATATCTTTCCCTACTTTCTGTACATAAGATGTGCAAATAAAAGACTTGATAATGTATATACTATCTTGCCACCTATTAATGGTATCTCTATCCCTCTTCCTACTCTTTCTACTGCTTTTTCCATTTCTCTCAAATATAACAAACAAAATAGGTGACATAGGATATATTTGCCTTAGTTCCATCCCATTTTTAACTCTAAGTGATTTTATATTTTCTAATGATAGGTATAGTAATTATTTGCATACAATATCTTCATAAGATTCACTAAAGCTCCATTCATTCCCAAATTTATGAAACTTATCAATAGTCTATTTCTAATTACTCTATCATATCTATCTATCTCTATATAAAAACCATATATAAAAACCATATATAACTGTCTATCTGAATTCCTACTCATATTTATAAATTGTGTGACTACAAATAAACTATTTCCTACATAAACCTATCTGATTGGAAACCTCCTTACATTTTCTCCAGCTATATTATTTTCGTCCATCCACTTTTTGATCCTTCCAGCCACCATATATGCAACAACTTTACATAACACCAAGTTACTACTATTAGTATATAATTCTTTAACTTTCTATGGTCCTTGGAAATTCTCTCTTCTATGATATCCTATTAAAACATGATGAAAGTTTTAATTTTTCCATATTTCTAAAATTCATCACCATCTATGCTGCCTATCCATCTAAACCTCTTGCCTTTCCACTTTTTAATTTCTTGCCTGGCTAATTCAATTTATTTTCTAAAACCTAATATTTCCATTACTATATGCTTTCATGTTTGTTCTCACTCTTCTATTTCCTCATCATCAAGTAATACTATTTCTCTCTCCCCTATACTCCTTCTTTTAATATATTTCCAAAAACTTTTACTCCCATCTCTTCAATTTTTATTAATATCCACCAACAATTTACTATTTAATTTTATTCTCTCTATATAATTATCTATTTAGCCAACTTCTTTTTAAAAAAAAATACTTTTCCCATTTAATATTAACATCTTTTTTACTTTCTTTGTTTTTCATAACACATTTATATTCTCTCCATGCTTTTTTTCTCTTTTACATTTTGAATAACTCTCACTTTTCTATTACTTTTATTCTTATTGTAACGGAATATATGCCGTTACATTATTTTAAAATGAAAATAAAAAGATCGTAAATAAAATTGGATTTATTAAAAAGAAAAAAAACTTAAAAAACTGAAAATTAAAAGTTGTTTAATATATATAGATCGCATGATGGACAACTTCAAAAACTTTTAAAAAATAAAAATATTTGAAAGTAATTTTTTTTGTAAAAAGTAAAGATATAAAGATTGATATTTTAAAAATAGAAATAATGTTGATTTCTATAGTCTTAGAAAATGGAAATGATTGTCTTATTAATTAAATGATTGTTCAAAAGCAAACTACCTCGTGAGGCATGTAAAATAAATTAAATGGTCAGATAAGAGAATACAAAGGAATTAAATGACCAATCCAAACACGAAAATGACAGCACGGACCATAACTGAAACACGAATGGATTAGTGATGTCTTGCTCGTTGAATCTCAAGATCTAATGATAAGAGACTAATAAAAATATAAAAGCCAAATTATTATTAGAATTGTTATCTGAGAGCTGACTATGAATAGATCGTTATAACTAGCTATATTGCAGATTTTCACGATGTGGAAGTCTGCAATAAATTTAATTTTCCGGACAACCAGTTGAGGCCTCTGGATGACAGTTCCTGACCAAATGCATGGCAAGTCGCGGTTTCATTTCAAAGGACAAAATCTACGAAAGTGATCACGAAGATGGACTTCTCAATCTATTAAATCCGTAAAGTATAAACTATTGTGTCTATCTAATAAGAACTTTCCTAAAATTGCAAGTAATTAATAACTGAAAATAACTCTTATCTGACTTAAAGAATGCAAATTCAATTATTGCTATTTTTTTATGTAGATGTTTAAGCAATCATTTCCAGTTTGTTTTTTTTTGTGTGTGTGTATTATGTTTTAACTAAAATGTATTAAATTTAAGTTGTTTATAGACACTTGCATGGATTCGTTTGCGGTTAATTATATTTTGGTTTTCATATTTTATCAAAATATATAGACATTCGATAAATAATGATACCTTACGGTGAGTATCTAAAATGTATTTATTCGGATGTCTTTTAAGTTATTGGTGACAACGCAAGTATCTTATGGTGAATACTATTGGGTTACTTATAAGTTTCCCTCTGCGATTGTCGGCATCAATAATTTTGTATTTTGATCATTTATGTTTACTTTGGAATGTTTTTAACCGTGTAATCTATGTAACCGATCTATAGCAACTTATTATAACAAGCTTTTATAATCCCATCTGTGCGAATTTAATTAAAATGTAAAATTAGAATGTAATGGTAATTAAAGGTAAATTAAAGTCAAAAATCAAAGTTAAAAAAATAATGTTAAATGTTAAAATGTAAAACTAATAATAAAATAATTTTAAATCTTATATATATGTGCACAAATAAATGTTTGTATGCTAATTACTGGCAGTGGCTTATTTCATTTATTTTTTAATGTTGAAATCTAATTAGATAAGATATGATGTTATTAAATCTCTGCTATTCCCTGAGCTAGTGACATGGGCTAACGACCGGAACCAAAATATTTAAAAAAAAATTTTTTTTTTTTTTGACTTACGTATCTGCCTACTTTATAAATTTTTCTAGGTTCAAATGCCTAGATGGCGCCCATAGTGCAGTTTACGTAAGTACCTTTCTCCGGATCGTTACAATGGTGTTGGGCGCCATTTTAACGATCGGGGAAGGAGACTTATGTAAACTGCACTACAGGGCGCCATCTAGGCATTTGAACCTAGAAAAATTTATAAAGTAGGCAGATATGTAAGTCAAAAAAAAAAAATAAAAAAAAAATAATTTTTTTTTTTTTTTTTAAATTTTGATTCCGGTCGTTAGCCCATGTCACTAGCTCAGTGGAATAGCAGAGATTTTAAAACATTTATAAGTTTCAATAGACTTCTATTCTCAAAGTATATATTAAATATTTAGAACAATAAAATAAAAGAAGCCACTGCCAGTAATTAACACACAAATAGATTTTTATTAACGCACATTTAAAATTGAAGATTAAATTTATTTTTAGATTTTAACATTAATATTTTTTTTTTTTTTTTAAATTTAAATTACTATTTTAAATAGATCGCACAGATTTGCTTTAAAATGTTGGGTATAGATCGCTTACATAGATTCCATGGTCAAAAACATTTCAAAATAAACATAAATGATCAAAATACAAAATTATTGATGCCGACAATCGCAGAGGGAAACTTATAAGTAACCCAATAGTATTCACCATAAGATACTTGCGTTGTCACCAATAACTTAAAAGACATCCGAATAAATACATTTTAGATACTCACCGTAAGGTATCATTATTTATCGAATGTCTATATATTTTGATAAAATATGAAAACCAAAATATAATTAACCGCAAACGAATCCATGCAAGTGTCTATAAACAACTTAAATTTAATACATTTTAGTTAGAACATAATACACACACAAAAAAAATGAACTGGAAATGATTGCTTAAACATCTACATAAAAAAAATAGCAATAATTGAATTTGCATTCTTTAAGTCAGATAAGAGTTATTTTCAGTTATTAATTACTTGCAATTTTAGGAAAGTTCTTATTAGATAGACACAATAGTTTATACTTTACGGATTTAATAGATTGAGAAGTCCATCTTCGTGATCACTTTCGTAGATTTTGTCCTTTGAAATGAAACTGCGACTTGCCATGCATTTGGTCAGGAGCTGTCATCCAGAGGCCTCAGCTGGTTGTCCGGAAAATTAAATTTATTGCAGACTTCCACATCGTGAAAATCTGCAATATAGCTAGTTATAACGATCTATTCATAGTCAGCTCTCAGATAACAATTATAATAATAATTTGGCTTTTATATTTTTATTAGTCTCTTATCATTAGATCTTGAGATTCAACGAGCAAGACGTCACTAATCCATTCGTGTTTCAGTTATGGTCCGTGCTGTCATTTTCGTGTTTGGATTGGTCATTTAATTCCTTTGTATTCTCTTATCTGACCATTTAATTTATTTTACATGCCTCACAAGGTAGTTTGCTTTTGAACAATCATTTAATTAATAAGACAATCATTTCCATTTTCTAAGACTATAGAAATCAACATTATTTCTATTTTTAAAATATCAATCTTTATATCTTTACTTTTTACAAAAAAAAATTACTTTCAAATATTTTTATTTTTTAAAAGTTTTTAAAGTTGTCCATCATGCGATCTATATATATTAAACAACTTTTAATTTTCAGTTTTTTAAGTTTTTTTTTCTTTTTAATAAATCAAATTTTATTTACGATCTTTTTATTTTCATTTTAAAATAATGTAACGGCATATATTCCGTTACATATCAGTAAACTTCCTCAAAAACAAAAACATTAAAAAAAAAAAAAAGAATTTACTTAGTGTTAGTAATGACGTTACACAAATTGATTATACTAATTTTTTTTTTTTTAAAAGACAAAACTTTGGTTATTAATGAAAAGACATAACTTTGGTTAGTAATTACAAGAAAAAATGCTGACTATTCTTTCCTTTTCACCCCAGCTGAGATTACACCTCCTCCCTCAAGTGTTCCCTTTTCCCTACATTTCATTATTAACTTAGGCAAGTCAAAGAAGTTACGTGATTTTAGACTTTTTTTTTTTTTAATTAAATTATGATTTATATTAATTGTTACATTTTATTCCTCGCATTTATTTCTACATATACGCAATTTTCTTACTGGCAGTACTTTTTACACAAACTTCATAACTTTATATAATACAAACAATATATTCTGATTTCAGAAAAAATATTACGGGCTTCATTTTCAATGTATATACTCATTTTTAAAGAAAAATCTTACTGGCATAATTTATTTTTAACATTCTCAGGGCACTCGTGGTTTATTAAAGATCGTGCCACGTTGGGAGTCCATTTTAACGATCGGGGAAGGAGACTTACGTAAACTGCACTACAGGGCACCATCTAGCTTCAATCCCCTCAGCACTGCTAAGAAAGGAAGAAAAATGAGCCATCGTTCCTACATTGAGGACCAATTAAACTAAAAAAACCTCCGAATGAATAAATAAAACAACGGCTAAATGGATACCAATCTTAGGACGGCGTGGGAATTCACGTTCATGGCAAGCAACGGATAAAGATGAACTTTTTAAACCGTAAGAACTTTATAAATAATGAACATTAAATTAAAATTTTCCATATTTAAATGATTGCAATATTATCCTATCTGACCAACTTAATTTATTAATAATGTTATTTGATGTATTTTTTATTTATTTATTTAAAATCATTTCCATTTATTTAATTTTGTTCTTTAAGTTTTATTATGATTTCTGTTTTCCGTTAAGTTAAATTATATAAATGTTAAACTTAAGTCGGGCGTGAATGGCTGTATAGATTTGTAAAGTTATATTAGAGGAGGGTAATCTTAGGTTATTTGTTTCGTGGTTAAATTGGGTCAATGGATTGGATATATTGGTGTGATTAGTAGATGTAATATTGATTCGCTACGGGCAGAATCGCTTCATACGCCGCACACTTCCGTTTGCCTATGGAAGGAATTATAAGTCGGATACCGCAGTTCCTTTCTATGGAGTTTTTTGTTTTATTGCTCTTCTTTAGAGATAGATGTAATATTCCTATCTCATAAGAGGCAATTTCTTCTTTTAACCTTTTGTGCTGTCGTATTTTATTACATTGAATACATCGATATATCAGATGAATTGATGCCAGTTTGACTACGAATTTTAGCCTAAGGTTAAATAGGGATAGAATGTTTATTTTCAAAAGCAAATTTATGTGGTCTATTCATACTCGATCCTAAATAAAAATGCATTAAATTTAAGTTGTTTATAGATGCTTGCATGGATTGTTTATTGGTTAACTATGTTTTGCGTTTCCATATTTGATCAAAATATATAGACATTCGATAAATAATGATACCTTACGGTGAGTATCTAAAATGTATTTATTCGGATGTCTTTTAAGTTATTGGTGACAATGCAAGTATCTTATGGTGAATACTATTGGGTTACGTATAAATTTCCCTCCGCAATTGTCAGTAATCAATGATTTTATATTTTGATCGTTTATGTTTATTTTGAAATGTTTTTAACCGTGTAATCTATGTAACCGATCTATAGCAACATATTAAAACAAGCTTCTATAATCCCATCTGTGCGAACTTAATTAAAATGTAAAATTAGAATATAATAGTAATTAAATGTAAATTAAAGTCAAAAATCAAAGTTAAAAAGAATGTTAAAAATTAAAATGTAAAACTAATACTAAAATAATTTTAAATCTTATATATATGTGCATAAATAAATGTTTGTATGTTAATTACTGGCAGTGGCTTATTTTATTCCTTTTTTTATATATACTCTTAGATTATCTTATTAAATCTCTGCTATTCCACTGAGCTAGTGACATGGGCTAACGACCGGAATCAAAATTTAAAAAAAAAAAAAAAAAAATTTTTTTTTTTTGACTTACGTATCTGCCTACTTTATAAATTTTTCTAGGTTCAAATGCCTAGATGGCGCCCCGTAGTGCAGATTACGTTAAGTCGCTTTCTCCGGATCATTACATTATGAATATTCTCACCTAAAACCACATTTGCTACTTTTCTACTCTAATCCTTATATTTATCCCCAACAAACTCTTCCATAATTTCTTCTACTTTTATTTTATATTTTTCTAACTTATTCTTATCATTCATTTTCCATCCACATCTTTCACTGTTCTTTCTACTTTTATTATTATTTTCCATCACACTACTAACCATTTCTATTATAAAGAAATTATGATCACTATTACATACTCTCTCTTCATTATCAAACATTTTAATTTTCCGTACTTTATTATTCCCTTTTTCTCTACTTATACATAATCTATTGTGTGAAATATATTATTCCTAGACCATGTGTATTGTCCCTCATAAATATTTGATAAATTTCCAATGCTCAAATTCACTCTCTGACAAAAATTCTTCAAAAGCTGTCCATTCTTGGTTATAATATCATTCGTTTCATCAATATGCTCATTCATATCCCCTATAGCCATTATTTTCTTCCCCTTTTTAAAAAAACTCTGTATATCCTTAACTAGGCATTTATATATGCTACAGTTCCACTCCATTATAGTTTAGCTATCTTCAGTGGCTATATACACTATAGCCATGATCCATTCTTGTCTTCATAACTTTATCTCAAACCACAAATGTTCTTGACATTTAGCAATATTTAAATATTTTTTGGCATAACTCCTATACCATCACCCCTTTTTTTCTTTTTCTTCTCTATTTATACCCTGCTATACCAAGTCTTCCAATGTAGGTTCTCCTTCTTCTCTTAGGTGTGGTTCTGCTACATCTAATACCTCAAGCTCTTCATTTTAATTGCTTTATTGCTAACAATTTTTCTAGTCTTCTACTACCTTGCATATTTAAATATCCAATTTTAACAATTTTTTCTTTTCTTACTACTCCTTTATAAATTCTTTTGACTCTTTTTTTTCTATTACATTTGTAAGTAACTTGCTTATCATTAATATTACAGACCCATTCCCTCTCCACATTCTACATTTATATCTATATCAGTTACCCTTTGTTTATTTTTTATATCCATCCATTTTTCTTTCTGATAAAACTGCAACTTAAAACCATATCCTCCTTTATAAGTTTCTAAGTTTCTAGAACTATATTCTTTATAAATTAAACTCCCTAAAACTTCACTTTCTTGTTTTGCTAAGTGTGATCCATCTTTACTATACAGCTCCCTCTTACTACTAAAAAAATCCCACACATCCACAAACATAACATTATTCCTCTCACATAATTTTTTCAATCTCTCATTTACAGAACATGCCCTATCTAATATATACCTATTTTTGAACCTTGGTAATAATCCAACTATTTCTACTCTTCCTTTAATCTTAAGTTACTAATCAATTCTATGTACTCATCCTTTATTTTTTCTGATGGTTCTGACAAATTATTTGTCCCTACCATAACTTACACATCTCTACTCCCTTGTTTCTTTACCTCATCTGTAACATCCCTAATTCTAGTTTCAGTCAAACATATTCTTACATACCTGTTTCTATTTTCCCTTGCAATTACATCTCCACATCCTCTAATTAGCGAGTCTTTTATCAACACTGTTTCATAGTTTACTTTCCCTACTTCAGTTGTGATATCCTCTTCCACCTTTTGGACTTCCTTATCTAGTTCTTCATTATTGTTTCTATTCATTAATTCCTTAATATGCTAACACATCATCTCTAATAAATTTAATTTTGTTTTCACATCTTTTACCTCTTTCTCAATCTTACTTATTTTTTGGCTAACCATCTCCATTGCACTACTTATTTTGTCATCTATATCTCTTGTCATTTCTATTCTATCTTTCTAAAGTATACTTTGTTCCATTTCTCCTGACTTTCTCTTTAACCTATCTACACTTAGAAAGCATTTTGTTACCTCTTTTATTACATTTATACATGATCGTACACCTGTTACATCCTTCCTAGCCTTATTTAATCATTTTAAATGATAAACCTTATCACATATAGAGCATTCTACCACAGCATATATATACATTGTGGGGTACAAATGTAATCCATATTCCTTAATTTTCCAAGTTACCTACTCTATATTTAAATGTATGCTTTTTCTACTACTCTCCAAACCCCTTTATACAAAAGGAGAAAAACTTTTCTTTGTTTTAATGGTAATCATATAGCAAACTCTCCATACTGTAGAGCCACCTAGATCCACTTTAGTAATCAATGGATAGAAGGTTTATGCATAAAATCCCTATCTAGTGCCTATTCATTTAATATCCCCAGACCAGTTTCTATCTTGTGGGTTTCATCAGTGAGAAGTCTTGGATATGAGAGCACCACCCCTAGATCTTAGCATCTAATGCAATCCTCCAAGAGCCACCTTTTGTGTATTTAGTGAACTATAAAGCTATGAATCCAAGATAAAAAAAAACAATGTTTTTATTCCAAGCTTATTCATTAAAATAGTTGTATAGATCTGAGCCCAATTCAATATTCATACATTTTGGTTTCTTTGTTTTTTAAATTATAGTCACCTTCATTTTATAAACAGGATAGGTGTCTGGAGATTTGCAATAAATCAAAAGATCTAGGTACAGTATTCTTAGATCTGAGGCTTCTCACTGGTAAAAACCACAAACTAAAAACTAGTCTGGTAATATTGGACGAGTATGCAGGATATAGATTTTATGCAAAAACCTTCTTACATTCATTGAATACTAATATTTTCAGTGGGTGGGACTATTGTATACAATGTTTACTATTGTTGAGTGTTATAGAGGCAAGGAATGGGATAGAAGAATAGATGCATTAATAAAAAATAATGAGTTGGAGAAATAAAAAACTAGTATGGAGAATAATAAGGGTTTAAGTATATATAGAAGTAAACTGAATATTGGGTGTAAGTTAATTTATGATAATAGTAAGAAAAGTACTGTTTAAGGCTCAAAGAGGATCATTAGTAATAAGGAAATATACACCTAAATGGAGAAATGTGGGTGATTTAGTCAGCAAATTATGTAACGAAGGTATAGAAAATATTAGACAACTGTTAATTTGAATTACAGCAAAAAAATACAAATAATGAAGTTATGAGAGAATAAATATAAACAAAACCATTATAAAGTAAGTGGGTTCTTGGCTTTTATGCTGTGTTTGGAAAAAGTTAAGGGGGATTTAGATATAAAAGCCATAGAATGGACAAAGATGATGTGGAAATGGGATGGGGCAGGATAGATAAGAATATGGGAATAACTTAGGACAGAGAATGGAAAAGGAAGGTAAAGTGTCTATCAGGTTTCTCTGGGCAGAGTGGCTGAGAGATTCCTGACATCATATAAGGAGAAATCTCATTGCATCACATTGCTTATATATTGTATAGTATAATATATTAAGAAGGTTTTACGGAGATGAAAGCCAGTTGAATAAATATTAAATATAGATATTAATAGTTGTTTATTTCAATCTTGTTTTGATTGAATATTTATTTACTCACATCCTTTTATAAAAGCTGGAGCATTTTTTATTTCTTAACATAAATAATTTCTAAATCTTCTGTGTATTTACAATACAATATTCCACTTAAGAACTCCTCCTAATAATAAACCTTTTTGTTTGCAATATTTTTCATTGAATTCAACTCTATATATTGCGTTTGAATCACACATACTTGAAGCTATAATACAAATTAATAATTGCTTAGTGCTTTCAAAAACTTCATGTTCCCATATTCATAGCTTATACTAGTTATTGTTGTAGTTATCTTTTTTAATAAAGATATAGGCAAATTTATGCAAATAGCATCGATGACCCATTTTTTCAAAATGGAGAAGCAAGCATCTCTCCTGTTGATGCCATTGGGGTTGTCTGCAATGAAGCATGCTTTCTTAATCTTATGCTTGGCATCACTGCACTCAGTGCACATCATTTTAGCCATGGAGGGTTCAAACACCTCGCCTGTGGATTTTTAATGTTCGAAAAATATAGAGCTGCCCTCAGATTTTATTTCAGCCCTGTTGTATAAATATTGATGTTGTGATACCCTGGTAGATATTGCATCACATGTTTCTCCACAATAAGTCACATTGCAGCCATTTTGGGGGCATGTTATTTTATAACCAGCCTGGGGGGTTTGGACGGTATAAATTTGTCATTTGAATTTTTAACTAATCTGTTAGTGGCATGTGAAAACAAATTAAAATCTATAGTAAGTGTTTTAAAAAGTTTTTTTTAGCTAAAGTAGGTATATATGATAGCAACATATGTTATCCTCTTTGGTTGGATTAATGCTTCCCTGTTTAAATCTAATGCTTGTCACATCTCTGAGATAGCATGTTAAACTGTTTTTTCTGTCCAATTCAAATCTGCAGAGATGATGGTTTCTAAACAAGAATGCAGCCAATCCTGCTAATTTATGTGTTCCTGGTGCTTTCAACTTTGGGTGGGTGTAGCAACATATTTCAAGTGGCAGCAGTAGTTGAGTTGTATTGAGTCTCAAATGTAATTTTTTTGCAACAAATTTCAATAATTACCTTTACCTGTTTTATAGGTAACACTACACCTTTTTTTAAATCTGTTTTTATAATATTAACATTTTGGGTGATTATCTGTTAATATTTAATAAGAATCAGAGGCAATTAGATTTTTTATTGAGAATATTAATAAATTAAATAAAAATATTAAATTTATTGTAGAAGAAGAAAATATTAAATTTGCACATTTAAACATAATGTTAATTAAATCTTACATGAATGGTAGATATAATATAAAAACATCAATACATAAAAAAGCAAACTGGATAATAACATAATTAGAATTCTAATAAAGATCCAAACAAAATTAAAATTAATGCTTTAAGTTCTAAACTTCATAGGGCTATAAATTATTGCTCAAATAAGAATGAGTATAATAGTCAAATAAAATTAATAAATGAGGAACTTTTGAATAGGTGGATTCATTCTATTCTTGATCTTCTGTTCAACATTTAAAGTACTTTCATGTCATAATCTGGGGGAAGATGATTTACTTTCTTTGTTTAAATATTTTTAATTTAAAGTATAAATAAAATCAATAAAAAAATTAACAATAAAATAAACTTTAAAATAATAAATAAAAAAGACAAAACCTAATTAACATTTTAGACAATAAACGTATTTTAAAATATAATGAAAATCTAGACCCAGAGGCTAAACTCTCCATACAATAGTGCCACCAGTGCAATCCAGAGTAATCGGTGGATGCAAGAAGTTTACCCTCTGTGTAAACAGCTTGTGTAAACATAAGAAATGGTGATCATGTGATGTTCAGTGGAAAATCCAGGCAACTGTATAAATGTAGCACATGAACATATATTAAATAACCTCAATACTAACACATATTCTTTTAAATTCATATAAATAAAGATACAATAAAAGACAGATGACCCCCAAGATGCATTTTGTGTCTTTTATTATATCTTTGTTTATATTCTCCACTTAATGAATAATGTTTCTATGGTGTAATTTTCACCACACCACTCTCACTCAAAGTAGGGACTAGTTTTTATCTGCTTTTAACACCTTGTAGATGAGTATAATCATAAATATGTGATCAAACACATGAAAAAGATGTAATATCTTCCAAGATGCACACTTCATGCTGAACTAGTACTCATCAGTTGGCCCAAATTACAATCTCTTACACATTTTCCCTATAAACATCACATGACCACCACTTTTTATGCTTGTGTATAACTGTTGTTAAAACAGGCAAAACTCATTATATGTATTGCCACACACAGCAAGCTAGAGTAATCAGTGGATGCCAAAAGGCTTGTGCATAAAATCCCCATCTAGTGCCTACTCATCCAATATCCCCAAACTAGTTTCTGGCTTGTGGCCTTCATCAGTGAGGAGGTTTGGTGCAGTGCCCTCAGATCCAAGGCTCCTCACTGACGAAGGCCACAACCAGAAAATAGTCTAGGGATATTGGATGAGTAGGTACTAGATGGTGATTTTATGCACAAGCCTTCTGGCATCCATTGATTACTCTAGCTTGCTGTGTATGGCAATATGTATAGTGAGTTGTGCCTATTTTAACATATTCCCTATTTATACATACTAAACAATGATAGAAGTTGTGTAAGAGATTGTGATCTGGGCCAACTGATGAGCGCTAGTTCATTGTCAAATGTGAATCTTAGCAATCATACATCTTTTTCATATGTTACTGATCATATATTTATGATTACATCCATCCACAAGATGTTAAAAGCAGACAGAAACCAGTTCCTACCTTGAGTGAGAGTTGGGTGGTGAAAATTACACAGCAAAAATATTATTTATTAAGTGATTAGCTTGATGTTTTGCTATAATTACCACTAATGTAGAGTTTTACTTCTATGAAATATCTATGATTAGTTTTCTACCCATATAAGGTCAATGGAGACTGAATGGAAATTATTCAATTTATAGATTAAAATGAGTGAGTGTTGTTTATAAATTTACTAAATAATTTTGAACACATATATGTCGAAAAGATAAATAATCACCAATATATGTATTTCATGCTAAACCAACAATCATCAGTTGGTTCAGATTATCATCTCTACACATATATGTATTAAATGAATTATGTCCTGTGCATGAGGCGTCAGATTGACTTTAGGTCAATATGGGTGTGACGAGAATCTCAGCCTCAGGGTGGCCTTTAAGCATTCCTCGTCAGATTTTCAAGTGGATGGATGGTTGAAGAGTTGGAATGTGGAGTGTGGAGTGTATTGAAGCCTGGTCATTAAAGTATGAAGATTGTCTATCTTAATATATATCTGAGTACTTATTGCATATAAGTGTAGAGATAATAATCTGGACCAACTGATGATTGCTGGTTTAGGATGAAATACATATATTGGTGATTATTTATCTTTTCACATATATGTGTTCAAGTGTCTCAGGGTTATGAGATAGAGTGGAAAATGGTGGGTCGTGTGAAAGTCTGTGCTCATAAACTCTATATTGATACAGGTATATAGTAAGCGTGTATTTCAGTTATTAAATAATTTCTAGAAAATCTGACTTGTAAAAGGTTCTTATAATAGGCATTTACAAAATTATTACTTCAAAAATATTCTTATATATGGCCAGTATTAAAATTAATAGAATATTATTTTTTTTAAAAATCATTCTTTATACACACATATACAAGTAATATAAGTATGGTAATTGTTCAAATATTATATAATTGTTTATATATAAAATTTAAAGAATCAATAAATAATAATAATAATATAGGCACTTTTTTAAAATTAAAAAAAAAAAATGCTATAATTTAAATTATTATACCTTTATAAATATCACAGAAATAAAAATATTCTATTAATGTTATAAAAAGTATATATATTTGAATTCAATTATACTGTTTAGGTTTTTCAGTTTCTACGTTCTTGCAATTATAATTATTATTTGTTTATCATCTTCCTTTTCAGTTTTAATTTTTCTTTGTTTTTTGTTTTTTTATATATTTTGTATGAAGGCTACCTAGATTTGAAAAAAACATCATTTTATAATAAAAAGTTTTCTCCGATAAAAAAATAATATATTGATTTTAGTTTTAATTATAAATTTATTAAACGCACATTGATTACATGTAAGTAATATTTACTGAGGTTATAACCTCAACAATATGCGTATAAATGCGATAGCAGGGACCTCTACAGGTGTTTTAACCGTTTTATAATTTTATAGAAATTTCTAACTACAAAAAATATAAAGAAAATGTAAAAGATGGAGGAATGAAAATTAACTATTTATTTCATGTCAATATTTTGAATCGGTTGTATATTTATTTACAGAGGTCATTGCTAAAGTACCATAAGGTTGGATGAAAGATTTGAATATTCAAATTAATATATGCATAAGTAAGTAACTTACTCTTTCACAGAGGCAAATCTATCCATACAGTAGCGCCACTCAATGTAAGCCAGAGTAATCAATGGATGCAAGAAGGCTTGTGCATAAAATCCTTATTTAGTGCCTACTCACCCAATATCCCCAGAATAGTTTTTAGCTTGTGTCTTTCATCAGTGAGGGGACTTGGATCTGAGAAAACTGCATCTAGATCAGATCCAAGGCTCCTTACTGATGAAAGCCACAGCTAGAAACTAGTCAGGGATTATTTGATGAGAAGGCACTAAATAGTAATTTTATGCAAAAACTTTCCTGCATCCATTGACTACTCTGGCTTGCACTGAATGTCACTACTGTATGGAGAGTTTTACCTCTGTGAAAAACAGCTTGTGTGAGCATAAAGAATGGTGATCACGTGATGTTCGATGGTTTAACTTACTCGTTCTTATGCGGTCTTTAAAATCTTTGAGTATATTTATGATGCAGATTTCTCTAAACTGGTTTTTTATGTTGGACTTAAGAAAAATGCATTTAGGAATCAAAAACGAGCTGCTTGAAGTTTTGCAATAATGTTATTTTAAGAACTATTACTAGTAATGTTACTTGCAAGGTGAATGAGTATTTATGGATAAATGATTTATCCTGATGAATAACAATAAACATCACATGATCACCATCTCTTATACTATCACATAATTGTTTATAAACAAGGCAAAACTCTCCATACAGTAGTGCCACCCTATGCCAACCAGAGTAATTAATGGATGCCAGAAGGCTTGTGCATAAAATCCCTATCTAATGCCTACTCATCCAATATCCCCAGACTAGTTTCTGGCTTGTGGCCTTCATCAGTGAGGAGCTTTGAATCTGAGAGCACTGCACCTAGGTGCAGTGCTCTCAGATATATTATTAAACTATTCAGAACTATTTATAGAGACAGACAACATACAAACAAACAATTTCAAGGAGGAAGTGACTTTTTTAAAATAAAATAAAGTTAATGTCAAAAGTGAAATTTATTCACAAGGATAAAAATAATATACAAGATTCTGAAGAAGTTGATGCATTCAATAATAATGGAAATGTGGCTAAACAATTTGAAGATGGTGGATTTGATGTTGATGATAAAGAGAAAATAAAAGGTAATGTTGAAAATTATGTAAACGTTGGTGTATTTGATGATAAAAGTTCTGAAAGATTTGGATTGAATAATATCAGTAGCGAAGAAAATTTGATAATGAGGGAGAAGGAAGTATGGATGGTGTATCTGTAGATGACATAGAAAACAATGATAATGAAAGTAAAGAAAAGAATAATAAGGAAGAAGGTTATGATAGAAATTCTGAAGAAGTTGAAATATATTTCTTATGAATTTAAAAAGGAAAAAATATAAAATGTTTATACCCAATGAAAAAGAAATATTTATTTTATAAAATGTAAGAAAACATAAATGAAGCTAGAAATATTTATGAAGATATTAAAAATATAGAAATTTCTGATGAAAAGGATAATGATGTTAGTAAAGAAATGAGTGAATAAAAGATGACTAAAGTTCTAAAAAAATATTTAAAATGTGAAAAAATGTGCTAATCAGCCAAAACCTGCTGCTTTTAAAACTCCAGAGAATTCAAGGGGTGTCAAAAATTTGTAAGAGGAGATGGTTGGAAAGTCTGAAAATTGAAAAAAAGGTTGTTTATAAAAGTAATGTTCAGGAATAAATAATGAGGACAAACATAAAAATATTTTTGATAAGAAGAATGTTTTTGAATGGATATGAGAAATATTCTGGAAAAACTTTGTTAGAAATATTAGCATTTTAAGCCAATAAACAACACATGACCACCACCTCTTATGCTTGTGTACAACGGTTTTAAAACAGGCAAAACTCTCTATACATATTGCCACACACACCAAGCTAGAGTAATCAATGGATGCCAGAAGGCTTGTGCCAGAAACTAGTCTGGGGATATTGGATGAGTAGGCACTAGTTTATGCACAAGCCTTCTGGCATCCATTGATTACTCTAGCTTGCTATGTGTGGCAATATGTATAGTGAGTTTTGCCTGTTTTAAAGTATTAGCATTTCTCATGAAAGTAGGTTGGATAATAAAACTCAAGAAACAATAGTAAACCCTTCCTCACAGTAGTTCCATTTAGTGCAAGCCATAATAATCAATGGTTTCTAGATGGTTTGTGCATAAAATTTCTAACTAATGTCTATTCATTCAATATCCCCAAACTAGTTTCTAGAGTGTGGCTTTAATCAATGAGGAGCCTTGGATTTGTTGCACTGCACCTAGATTTTAGAATCTAATGCAACCCTCCAGCAGCCATCTTTTAGCTATTTAGTTAACTATAAAGCTAGGAATCCAAGATGAAAACACAATAATGTTTTCAATCCAAGCTTATTCAATTATATAGTCATCTAGATCTGAACTCAATTCAGTTTCTATACATTTTGATGTCTTTGATTTTTCAAAAACCAGGCATCATTATCTCATGGACAGGATAGGTATAAAACCATCAAAACATCACATGATCACTACTCCATATGCTTACAACAACTGTTAATAACAGTAGAAAACTCCATACAATAGTGTCGCCAAGTCAAGGCTTAGTAACAATGCATGCAAGAGGGTTTGTGTATAAAATTCCTATCTAGCGCCTACCCATCCAGTATCCCCAGATGAGTTTCTAGTTCATAAAATTCACCAATGAGGAGCCTTGGATCGGAGAGCACTGCATCTAGATCTTGGGGATCTAATGAAACCCTCTAGCAGCCACCTTTTACTTATTTAGTTAACTATAATACTATGAACCCAAAGTGAAAATTACAAGCTAGAAACTAGTCTAGGGATAGTGAATGAGTAGGCACTAGACAGGGATTTTATGCACATACCTTCTTCCATCCATTGATTACTAAGGTTCACACTAGGTAGCACTAATGTATGGAGACTTTGCTACTGTTTTAACAGCTTGTGTAAGCATAAGAAATAGTGATCATGTGATGTTTCAATGGTTTTAAAAACTGAAGAAGACATTCATGAAGAAAACTTGAAAGTAATTCAAACATGTTAGAAAATAAACATTGAAAAATATTTAATTAATAAAATAAAGATGTTTTACATGCACAATCTGAAAAAAGGCATTCAAATGTTAGATAAAAGAGCTTGAGGGAAGTGAAAAAGAGATAAGTTAAACGTATATATTACTTATAATAAATCTCCATATATACACTTTAATGCAAATTTTTTTATAAAATTCCTTCAATTTCCTAACAGTTTTAACTATCCTGCAGTCTTCATCAGAGCACTTGCATAACCATCCTCTTCCTTTTAAATTTCATAACAGTTTCGACTATCCTGCAATCTTCATCAGAACACTTGTATAACCTTCTTCTTTGTCCCGCAATCTTCATTAGAGCACTTGCATAACCTTCCTCTTCCTTTTAAATTTTCAACAGCTTCGCTGCAGCCTTCATCAGAGCACTTGCACAACCTTCCTCTTTCTTTTAAATTTATAACATGTGGAGATTTATTATAAGTAATATATATAAATATATGAAGGAATGCAAAAAAACTAAAGGAGAAAATATAAGAATAAGTTAAACATCTGATAAAATGCAAAAGAAAATTCTAACTTAGAGACTGAAGGAAGAAACATTCACCTAAAAATGAAGCTAAGGTTAATGATTGGATACAGATTAAAATTAGTCATATATAATCCTCAAAAGAAAGTACAGAAAAAAGCATTCAAATAATCAATATTGGATAGTGATTTGTAATCCACTAAAAAAATTATTCTTACTACAATCCAAGAAGAGTGTCATAATAATTCAAAAGAAGTTTAAGTTATGATGAACAGATTAAAATTTTAAAGAAAATTTACAAGATGAACAAGTATGAAATTAGATTTCTTTACCTTGATATTATAGCACTTTTTGACTTTTTACTATACTTACTACTTAATTTTTTAATAACCTGAATGAAATGATGTAGAATTATTGAAAAACCCCAGCAAGATATATGTAAACTAACTGTAAGTAAATCTAAAATGTAGAATGAGCCCACTTGCATCTTAGATGTGATTGTATGTAAGCATACCATTTACTGACATATTTACATGGAAAGCATGATTGACATATACTAACATAATTTCAAGATAACTAATTATAAGTAATTCTTAAATCACTATAACTAATTCGAGGGAAGACTGAATCTTATCTTTAACTATCTTTTAATATTAAAAATATAAATATCAATTTTGTAATAGCCCGGATTAGATGAAATAATGCAGAAGTACTAAAAAATCTCAGTAAGCTATATATAAATTAACTATTAGTAAATGGTATGCTTATATAAGATCAAAGCTAAAACGTAGATGGGCTCATAAATTAGTTCACATATAGCTCACTAGGGATTTCCAGTATTTCTGCATTAGTTTACACATTTATTTTATGTTTGAAATTTTCTGAATGAATGTCGATTTGCCATATATGTTTGAGTTTTGGAATTCATTAATCTGGCAACAAACATTCATCAGAATTTGTCTGCTAATATTCTTAATAATAACTGTTCAAGAAGAACTAAAAATTTATCATTCAGAAAATGTTTTAACCAGTTTGCAAAGAGCCATAATGTATACAAATTCATTTATTCTAAGTAACAGAAACTGCCTGTACAGCTCAAATTAACCATAAAATTAACCATAAATCGAAGCATTGGAGCCTAGCAGCCAAATATGTTGGATTTTTTGCTTAAAGTTAATTTGTTATCACTCCCAACGAATCATTTTTTAGTTAACAATAGGAGATATACTAAAATTGAGGCCACTTGTAAATTGTGTGGATTTGAAGTTGAGACATTTAATCATATTTTCTATGAGTGCTTATTTTTGAGGGTTATTAGGCAGAACATTGCAGATGGAGTCTTATCTAACAATAAATGCATTTTATCAATGAATAATGCATTGACAAGTGGTGTATATGCCACGATAAGAATAGCAACTTATTTGATTCATTCAGTGTGGCTTATAAGGAATCATTATGTTTTTAGGAATAACCATGGCCATCCATGGGCAGTATTCAAAAAAAATGCTTTGTAAAATCAGAAACAGGGATCATCTTCTAATGCCAGAGGGTCTCTTTGCGGACACTTGGACCCGACTTTTGCCACATGAAGATGGTTCTAGTCCTTAAAATCTTTCACCACAGTCATGATTTGGTGGCAAATGATTAGACATACCTATCTATGAGCATGGGCTGCAATAGTTCCTGGCTTCCTGAAATGATTGTCAAGGTCCTAGCTGTAAACATGTACACTCGATGAAAAGTACAGTGCTTGGTTGAATGTGTCACTTTTACCACTTAGCGTTTAAATAAAATTGAGCATATGAGACTAGGCAAATGTAGGAGATGATGATTTGCACTGTAATTGTATGTATTCATTTTCCTTAATAAAAAAATTTTAAAAAAGAGCCATAACGTATTCTGAAATTTTTTGCCTCTGGATTAATTTCTGTTATTAAATTATAGTATTACAATACATTTAGATAGTGCAGCATTCAAATATTACCTCTTTATAAGTTATGGTTTTTTAGCATCTCACACTTTGTTAGTTAGATTCTATTTGTTTTTGCAAAACGTAGCATAATTCCAATATTTGGTTTCATTCACTAATTTAATTAAGTCACATAAGCATTTTAAGGTGCTTCTGTAGAAGGTTTTAGCTATTGACGTTATTATTAATTTAATTAAGAGAAAAAAAACTATATCAGCTCTCCGTGGACACAATTTGTATTGAGTTGGCCTAATATTTGTTATTCTTTTTCTAGATGATTAAATAATAGTAATTTCTTTGCCACATTCTATTCAATTCTTTATTTATTTATTAGAATTATAAAATTAAAATAAACTATAAATAATTAAAAATATTCTATCTACAATTGTAATTATGGATAATTCCGCATTCCGGATATTAAAAAAAGTATGCAAATGATATTACCTATTTACTATGGTCTTCCTTTTATTTAAATATTGAATCTGTGACCTTAATGAATGAAAGATTAACCCTCATTTATAATACATTTATTGCTATGTTTTAATGTTAGTAATTTATAATCAATTTATTGAATATTTTTTTAATATCTGTAATCAACCTTGTGTCCGGGATTATCCGTAAGTACTTACTTTTCTATATATTGTCCCTAAGATTACAAAATAATAATAAAGATGTACACAAACTTAACGAATAAAAAACTTAACCCTATGATAGAAATATTGAACTCCAAATTTCTTCCGGCTGTAAAGCATTATATTCTTATATATTATTTTTTTAATAAGTTTTGTTTAAAACTATGTATTAATTATAATAAAAAAAAACAACTATCTATTAATTTCAATTTAGTTCTAAAATACGATCTAAAGTGGATTAACACTTTTGGAGTGTCTTAACTTAATTAAGTTCGTTAACAAAAAAGAATACATTCCAGTATTATCTATTCTCCTAATAGTTCAATTAAAAGTTAACAATCTATTTTTTTTATTAATTTATCAAATATAACAGTTGAAATACTAACTTAATATCTAGGAGAAAAACAACTTAAACCTTAATTTCCCTTTAATTAACATAGTTATATTTAAACTACTTCTTTTAATTGTTTATATATGATACATATGCAGATAAATCTAACAGACATAACAGTAGCCAGAGATCCTATATTAGAAAGGAGTTCAAAAAGAAATGGGTTGGGGCCTTGCAATTATCCAAGTCTGATAACTTTTCTCAAATTAAAAATAATTAATCAAGTTGTTTTTTAAATAATGCAAATAAAGAACGATCTACTTTGCATAAAGAACAATCTATTTTGCATAGAAATAAACCAAGAATGAAAATGATTATATTATTAAATTTTTATTATATTTTTTTTACTTTAAAAGATTTATAATAAAATGTAATTCTTTTTTTTTTTTATCTTGCAACTTAATATGTTTTGGATTTGATGGCTTACAAAACGCAAACCTTTTCTTTAATTAAAAAAAATATAATCAACTTGTTTATTAAAATAAAACAAAACAAAAAAAAAAAAGCAATATTGTCTGACAATCTATTTTGCTTAGAAATAAAGTTTCATGCCTTCTTTTTTTTAAAATGTAATAAAATTTTCTTCTTTTTCAGAGGAGGGGGATATTATACAAAATTTGACAGGGAACTATTTTTTGTTCTGACTTAAAATATTAACTATAACCCTAGCTGTCATTGGTAGCTCTTTAGCCAAAGACAGTTTTGTGTTCTCAGATCATTAATAATAGCTAGTTCTACGTCAGTATTTTATAGATTTTGTCACTGCTATTTGTCCTGTTGGTTTAGTCAACGTTTTTAGTATGTGTGTGTGTGTGTGCGTGTGTGTAAAAAAATTAAATTCATTGTTTGGTGCTCCTTGTTTTAAATATACTTGTAAAAATTTTAGTAGTAAATGTGAAAATGATATAAAATTTCAATTCAATTACAATCTGCAAAAATTATCAAATATCAGGGGGAGCCACTGAACTAATACAAGAGTAAGTAATATTAATACTAAGTATTACTAAGAGTAATCCTAGTGATTATATGGCTATTATTTAAAGGGAAGGGTAAGGATCATAGAAAGTTAAATAATTATAGACCGATAGCGGTAACATCGGTGCTATATAAAGTTTTCTCATATATGATGCTGGAAGGGTTGCAAAATGAATGGAAGAAAATAATATACTGGGAGAAATGCAAGGAGGTTTTCGATCAGATAGGCGTATAGGAGATAGTTTATTTGTAGTTACAAAACTTATGGATATGAGTAGGAAAACAGATAGACAGTTATATATGGTTTTTATAGATATAGAGAGGGAGTAAGTATGATAGAGTAAATAGAAATAGATTATGGGTAAGTTTAGTAAATTTGGGAATGGATGGAGCTTTAGTAGATATTATTAAGAAATATGAAAATAATTAGTACATGTATCAATTAGAGAATATATAATCTGTTAAAATTAAAGAATGGGAATGGGACTAAGGCAAGGATGTTCTCTGTCACCTATTTTGTTTTTATTGTATTTGAAAGAAGTGGAAAGAGCAATAGAAAGACTACGAAGACGGAAAGAGATACCATTAATAGGTGGCAAGGGAGTATACACATTGCCGGGTCTTTTATTTGTGGATGATGTTTTTTGGGTGCAGAAAGAAGGAAAGATATAGAAGTTATGCTGAGGATATGCTTGAAGGTGGGTAAAGAGATGGGAATTAAATTTAGTGAAGAAAAATCAAAAGTAATAATGATTAATATTGGGAAAAGAGAAGACAAAAAAATTTTTATTGGGAGATATAAAGTTAAGTGTGATGAATAATCTTAAGTAAACAGAGGAATTTTTTGGATGAATGGGAGAAAAAATTAATAAATGAAGCAAAGAAAAGAAAGGAACTGATAAAGAAATTAACAGTGTTTTCATATAATAAATATGATGCAGCAAAAATTGTATGGAAGGAAGAGTCAATAGCAGGGTTAACTTATGGTAATGATATGTTATGTATTAGCAAAGGGTAGGAAGAGATGCATTGTATGTAGATGTGTGAATGGCAAAGGAGGTAATTCAAGGGGAAACAAGATAATCAAGTTTATGCAAAAAGCAAAATGGAAATATTCATAGATTGCAATTTATGGATAGTAAAAGAATAGCCAAAATAATATTTAATTGGGTTATGAGTAAAAATGGATGAGAAAGGTAGTATGTTATGCAGAAGATTTGAATAAAGAATTGATTTCAGTATATTTGTACAAAAAGTGAGATGATTGTGTTAGAAGAATTGTTGAGTGTTATAGTGTTAAAGAATGAAATGGAAAAATAGATGCATTAATAAAAAATAGAGTGTTGGAGAGATGGAGAACTAGTATGGAGAGTAAAAAGAGTTTAAATATATATAAGAGTAAACAGAATATTGGGTGTGAGTTAATTTACAATAATAGCAAAGAAAACAGTTTATTGTTTAAGGCTTAGACAGGATTGCTTGAAACAAGGGAATATACACATAAATGAAAAAATGTGGGTGATTTAGTCTGCAAGTTATGTAAGGAAGGCATAGAAAATATTAGGCATCTGTTAATTGAACATAAATGCTTACAAGCAGAAAGGGTACAAATAATGAAGTTATGGGAGAATAAATATAAACAAAGTAATTGTACAGAAAATAGATTCTTGGTTTTTACACTGGGTTTGGAAAAAGACAAGGGAGATCTAAATATAAAGGCCATAGAGTGAACAAAAATGAAGTTGGAGAAATGGGATGGAGCAGGATAAAGAAGTATATGGGAAAAACTCAGAGTGAGGAATGGAAAGGGAAGGTAAAGTGGCCAACAAATTTCTATGTACATAGTGTCTGAGCAATTCCTGAGTCTGAGAAAGAAGAAGCCATATTGCATTGCATAGCATCACCAAGTGATGAATAGAACAAATAGTTGTTTATTTTTTTGCGTACAAATGAAAATTATTCAAATGAAAGTCAATCTCTGATAATGTGCTATTTCTTAAATATTATAAATCTCCATGCACTTTCTCACCGGTAAGAATTTAAAAAACTTAAGAGAATCACTTAAATTTAGAGCATCCATTCTATATACACCAACTTTTACAGACAAGTGCTTGATATCTATTGTGTGCCTGATGTTATAATCAAATATTCAATTGTACAAATTATTTAATCCATTGCAGGAGAAAGACAGTGTCTCATATGTAACCACCTACGATTAGACAAACATGACTTATAAATGAAAACCTATTATTATAAAGCACTGAAAACTTTGAAATTATTCAAACAGAAATCAATCTCTGATAGTGCGCTATTTCTTAAACATAAATCTCCACACTCTCCCACCGGTAAGAATTTAACAAACTTAAGTGAATCACTTAAGTTTAGCATGTACATTCTATATACACCAAGTCTTACAGACCATGCTTATATTAGGGCTTGAGTCTATTGTGTGCCTGATAGCGCATTATTTGAGATTGACTTCCATTTGAATAATTTAAATATTTTCAGTGCTTTATAATAACAGTTTTACATTTTTAAGTCATGTTTGTCTAATTGTAGGTGGTTAAAAATGCGACACTGTCTCCCATGATGGGTTAAATAGATTTGTACAATTGAATTATTGATTATAACATCAAGTACACAATAGACTCAAGCCCTGATTTAAGCAAGGTCTGGTGTAAGAGTTGGTGCATATACAGTATATGCTCTAAACTTAAGTGATTCACTTAAGTTTTTTAAATTCTTACTGGATGGAGAGTGCACAGAGTTTTATAATATTTAAGAAATAGCGCATTATCAGAGATTGACTTCCATTTGAATAATTTCAAAGTTTTCAGCACTTTATAATAATAGATTTACACTTATAAGTCATGTTTATCTAATTGTAGGTAGTTAAAAATGAGACGCTGTCTTTCTCCTGCGATGGGTTAAATAGATTTGTACAATTGAATATTTGATTATAACATCAGACACACAATAGACTCAAGCCCTGATTTAAGCTTGGTCTGTAAGAGTTTGTGTGTATAGAATGTACACTCTAAACTTAAGTGATTCACTTAAGTTTTTTAAATTCTTACTGGCTGGAGAGTGCATTGAGATTTATAATATTTAAGAAGTAGCACATTATCGGAGACTTCCATTTGAATAATTTCAAAGTCTTCCGTACTCTATAATAATAGGTTTACACATGAAAATAGAAAAAAAAAAGTAAAGTGTGTTATGAAAACAAAATTAAATAAATTTTATGTGCTATATATATTAGTTTCAAAAATAATACTACAATTAGCAAACAATTAAAAAAAATTAGAAATTTATTTAAACAAACAAACAGACTTTAATCGTACAAGTTAATTTTTTTAAAAAAATAAAAGATTACAAATAAACAAGAAAAAAAATTAAGTTAGTTATATAAAGTAATATATAGGGTGTATGAGCACAGACTTTCACACAACCCACCACTCTCCACACTATCTCATAACACTGATACACTTGAATACATATATGTTGAAAAGATAAATAATCACCAATATACGTATTTCATGCTAACCAGCAATCATCAGTTGGTCCAGATTACCATCTCCACACATATATGGTGTAAGGGCTCACATATATATTATATTAAGATAGACAATCCTCATACTTTAATGGACAGGCTTCAATCTACTCCCCACTCCAACTCTTCAGTCGTCCATCCAATTAAAAATCTGATGATGGAATGCTCAAAGGCCACCCTAAGGCTGAGATTCTTGTCACACCCATGTTGACCTAAGGTCAATCTGACTCCTCATGTATAGGATATAATCCATTTAATACATATATAAAGTAATGTAATTAAGCAAATAAAGAGAAAAAAAATAAAAAAGTTATGGTAAAATGTTAAAATCCAATGGTATAATCTTTTAAATCAAATATCTATTAGATTTTTTTTGCATACTTTCATAGGAGACAAGTATCAAAAATTGATATGTGAATGGTTTTGTGAGATTATAATGTGCTGTAATATGTGTGTCCACAAATAGATAAATAATAGTTAATTTGCATTAATGCAGTTAGATACTTTTAGCTAATTCATGATTAAAAATGTGAAGTGCTTCAGGAAGAATGCAAAGATATAGTTGGGCTGTTAAAAGTTATTGTTCACCATGTAGTCAATATTATTAAATTAATAAACAATTGAACTACTTATAATAAAAATTCAAGCTTTCTTTTTAGTCTGAAAAATAAAGGTGATTGTCATTTGAATCAATCCAAAGCATATAAATATTCTATTTTAGAAAAAGATGGAGCTCAAAATGGTTTCCAAGATACTAATAACACAACAGCAGTGAGGAAACTGATGTGCAACAAAACTAAGAAGATATGTTGAAAGTTGTGCAGCAGGAAACAGATATAAAGCTACTAAAAAAATGAAGTTCAATTTGTTCTAAGCTCAAGAGAAGCGCAGTTCAACCACAACTAGAATCAAATAGCTGAAACATTGTCTGGATATAGCAATTATATGATTGTTGATAGCAGAGTTTATACACATAAGTACCTTAATAGGTCTTTATTATCTGGTAGACAGCAAGCTAAAGAAACACAAAGAAAGACAACCAAACTGAGAAGCAGCAAGAGAAGTCCAATCCAAGAATTAACAGTCATATGGAGGGTTACTTAGCAGAATGATATATCACAAAGCTGAGGGACAACTATATTAAGCTAGACTGCCAACCAAGCAAGACCAAGTGTACCATCAGTTATCGACTCAACTAAACAGAAATATCAAGGCAAGCATTCTCTGTTTATCCACTATAGTTGTGGGTGAGTCTAACTGCGAGATAACATATGCAAAAGTATATAGCTCTGTGTAATCCTTGTTTGATATATTAATAAACCAGTTGATATATGTATATCTCATTAAATATCATTTGTAGTCTCGTGATACACAATACAGTGGGAGTGAAAAAATAAATTAAAAGAAAACGAAGAATTTCTTTTTTGACTAAAATAAAAAAACAATAATGTTCTGTGAGTTTCAATTGAAATAATACTATCAAAACATTTTTTAAAATATATATTGTATAATTCATTTTGTATTTTTTCTTCTTGTTTACTTGTTTGATTACTTCAAACAACTACCTTCTTATCCCCTCCCCCCTTTCTGGTTGTTTATTTGTAACCAAAAAATTAATTTCTACAAGTAAATTCTTATTTTTTTGTTCTTCTTGTTTATTTGTTTAATTAAATTACTAAATTTTTTAGCGTCTGTCAATTGTAGTATCATTTCTGAAAAAAAGTACACGTAATATATTTTATTCCGATTAATTTTGTTTAATTTTCGTTTTTTCGTTTCCACCTTCCCTTTCCATTCACCACATTAAGTTTTCCCATATTCTCTATCTTGCTCTATCCCATTTCTACAATATCATCTTTGTCCATTCCATGGTCTTTATACCAAGATCCTTAACTTTTTCCAAACCCAGCATAAACACCAAGAACCCACTTTCTGTATAACCTCTTTGTTTATATCTATTCTTCCACAACTTCATTATTTGTGTCCTTTCTGCTTGAAGGCATTTACATTCAATTAACAGATACCTAATATTTTCTATGCCTTCCTTACACAATTTGCAGACTAAATCACCCACATTTTTTCATTTATGTGTAGATTCCCTTGTTGTTAATGAGCCTATTCGACTTAAACAGTAAACTACTTTCCTTGCTATTACCATAAATTAACTTGCACCCAATGATTGTATTTACTTCTATATATATTTAAACTCTTTTTACTCTCCATACTAGTTCTCCATTTCTCCAACTTCCTATTTTTTTAATGCATCTATTCTTCTATACCATTCCTTGCCTGCCCTTTAATCATAACCCAGTTAAATACTATTTTGGCTATTCTCTTATTATCCATAAACTGCAATATACTGAACATTTTCATTTTGCTTTCTGCATCTCTCATATAAACACCTTACCATCCATTTCTCTTTGAATTGACTCCTTTGCCATCCACACATCTTCATCTAGTGCATGTTTTCCTATTTCTCTTTGTACTTTTACTAAGTAATCTAACACCCTTTTACTTACACATAATGCATCATCATCATATGTTAACTCTGCTACAATTCTAACTATGTCATATTTATTATATGAAAACACTGTTAATTTCTTTATCAGTCCCTTTCTTTGCTTTGCTTGATTTATTAATTTTTTTCCCATTCATTCAAGCAATTTCTCTGATTACTTAAAATGATTTCCAAATAGTTATACCTATTTACAACACGTATATCCCCAATAAAAATTCCTTGTCTTCTCTTTCCCCAGTAGTAATCATTATTACTTTTGATTTTTCTTCACTAAATTCAATCCCCATCTCTTTACCCACCCTTGCACATGTCCTCAGAATAACTTCCATATCTTCCTTTTTTTGTGTGTACATGAGATCCAATAATATATATACTTCCTTGACACCCACCTATTAATGGTATCTTTACCCCTCTTCCTAGTCTTTCTATTGCTCTCACATTTCTTTCAAATACAACAAAAACAAAATAGGTAACATAGGGTATTCTTACATTAATCCCACCCCACTTTTAACTTTAACTGATTCTATACTCCTTAATTGATATGTAATTATTTTCATACAATCTCTTAATAAGATCCATTAAAGCTCC
The DNA here is from genome assembly GCA_028023455.1 of Epiperipatus broadwayi. NCBI lineage: Eukaryota > Metazoa > Onychophora > Udeonychophora > Euonychophora > Peripatidae > Epiperipatus > Epiperipatus broadwayi. The sequence continues at coordinate 2,922,964 of JAQFVV010012508.1, read as the reverse complement.
ATCCATTCCCAAATTTACTAAACTTACCCATAATCTATTTCTATTTACTCTAGCACATGCCTTCTCTATATCTATAAAAACCATATATAACTATCTACCTGTATTCCTACCCATGTTTATAAGTTGTGTAACTACAAATAAACTATCTCCTATATGCTTATCCGATTGAAAACCTCCTTGCCTTTTTCTCACTATATTATTTTCTTTCATCCATTTTGCAACTCTTCCAACAACCATATATGTGTGAAAACTTTATATAATATTGATGTTACCGCTATCGGTTTATAATTACTTAACTTTCTATGACCCTTACCCTTTCCTTTAAATAGTAGCCTTACTTTTGTACTACTCCAATTTATCTGGAAGATCTCTCTTCCATGTCATCTTATTAAAACATAATAGGTTTAATTTTGCCCTATGCTCTAAATTCATTACCATCTCTGCTGCCTATCCATTTAAACTTCTTGCCTTTCCACTTTAATTTCTTCCCTGCTTCAGTTCATTTTCTGTAAATCTAATATTTTTATTACTATATGCTTTTATGCTTATTATCACTCTCTTCTTCACATCTAGCATTTTTTCTATATCCATTACATACTTATTTAAGATTGTCTCTAATTCTTCTCTAGAGCTACTCTCTATTCCCTCATCATCAAGTAATACTATTTTTTCTCTCCCCTTTCCTTCTTTTAATATATTTTCAAAAATTTTTACTCCCATCTCTTCCACTTTTATTAATATCCTCCAACAATTTACTATTTAATTTCATTCTCTCTATATATAATTATTTATTTTGGCCAACTTCTTTTTTTCTAAATACTTTTCCCATTTAACATTAACATCTTTTTTGTTTTCCTTGTTCTTAATAGCACACTAATATTCTCTGCATGCTTTCTTCCTCTCTTTTACACTTTTATTAACTCTCATTTTTGTATTTAATTCTTCTGAATATTCCCATCTAAAACCCTATTTTATTACACCAGTCCTTATATTCATCCCCAACCAACTCTTCCATGGTTTCTTCAACTTTTATATTTTTCTAACTTATTATTCATTCTTCTTCCACATCTTTTACTATGCTTTCTACTTTTAGTATTATTTCCCATCACATTATTGACCATTTCTATTTATAAAGAAATTATTATCATTCTCTCTTCATTATCGAACACTTTAATTTTCCATCCTTTATTCATTTCCTCTTTCCCTACTAATATATAATGTTTTGTGTGAAATATATTTCTAAATCATGTGTATTATCCCTCATAAATATTTGACAAATTTTATTCTCTGACAAAAATTCTTCAAAAGCAGTCCATTCTTGTTATCTACATCATCGATTTTTTCAATTTACCCATTCATATCCTCTTCTCTTCCCTTTTGTTTGATACTCTGTATATCCTTAACTAGGCCTTCATATATGCTACTGTTCCACTCCATTATAGTTTGACTATCTCCAGTGGCTACATACACTATAGCCACCATCCATTTTAGTCTTCCTAACCTTATCTCAAACTCAAATGTTCTTGACATTTAACAGTATTTAAATATTTTTTTTGACATTAACTCCTATACCACCACCCCTTTTTTCTGTTTCTTTTCTATTTATACCCTGCCATACCAAACCTTACAGTATAAGTTCTTCTTCTCTTAGATGTGTTTCCACTACTGCTAATACATCAAGCTCTTCATTTTTAACTGCTTTGTTTAATTCCAGTCATTTTTCTGGTCCTCTACCACCTTGCATATTCAAATATCAATTTTAACAATTTCTTCTTTCTTAACTTCTCTTTTATAAAAATTTTTTGACTCTTTCTTTTCAATTACATTTATAATGTATAATATATAATGTTATGTGTGAAATATATTTCTAAATCATGTGTATTATCCCTCATAAATATTTGACAAATTTCATTCTCTGACAAAAATTCTTCAAAAGCAGTCCATTCTTGTTATCTACATCATCAATTTTTTCAATATACCCATTCATACCCTCTTCTTACCAGTAATTTTATTAGACCCATTCTCTCTCCACATATACATTTATATCCAAACCAGCTACCCTTTGTTTATTTCTTATATCCTGTCCATTCTTCTTCTTTTTAATAACACTGCAACTTAAAACCTCTTCCCACTTTATAAGTTTTCTGAGCTGTATTCTTTATAAATCAAACTCCCTAAAACTTCACTTCCTTGATTTGCTAAGTGCAATCCATCTTTACTATATAACTCCCTCTTACTAATAAAAGAATCCTACATATCCACAAAAATAACAACATTTTTTTTTCAATCTTTTATTTATAGAACGTGCCCTATCTAATATATATATATATTGTAACCCTCCATCTCGTATATATGTGGTCCCAACTACATAACGTAAGTGCACTGAGAATCGTAACCTCGATCACTGATCAATTCCCGCTACACATTGTCAGCTATTAAGAGCTGTATCCAAAAGCATATTATGCTATCTATTTTATGCACCAAGGACCACAACCAACATTTAGAGCAACTTACCACAGACCAAACCAATGATCTACATAAACTTTTATGATTTAATTTGATCGCAGCCAGGGTGTACCACGATGACCTATCACAGTAGTATGATAAAATACAGTAAACAAATTATAAGTGCAATGTTATTATTTTACAAACCTTAATTTGCGATTTTTATTGTATGAGACCCGATGGCCGACCATGTACAAGATGGCATGATTTTTGGAACTACATAAGATTATGAAATTTTAAACCATCTATATGATTTTTAATACAAATGCTAGTCCAGGTAAAGCTTTGCAATAAATAAACATAAATACTTGGGTTCTTTTTATAGTTTACTATATCACTGAGACTCTTTTATACTGATAAATGACAATTTAAAATGTTAAGTAAATATATTCGATCATATCATTATTTGGTAAATCTGTTTACAGGTTTACTAATCAATTTGTATTGTATACTAGAATCAACTACGCAAAGCCAAAATGATGGAAAAGGTAAATGGGATTTTATTGTACCTTACACATCATAAACTACCAAAGACGAAAAGCATCCAAATGTTTTTTCAAAATATCACTAAACTCTTATATCATGTTGACAATAGTATGTACTTCCATGTATGCTCTATCCAAGGCTTATGATTTCTGATTTTACGAATGACACATAGCAACGGCACAGTAAGTTTAATTATAAATCAACGTTTATTTACAAATTTATGAATTATAAGTAATTAATTCTAATGTTATAATTAAAGACATAAATAAACAAATAAAATAAATAAATTATAATTCCATCGACTTTCTTCAATAACATATCATAGGTACGGTTTTAAAAACCTAATCATACCTTATTTCAATTTGATATAATGAATCTTGAGCAAATTATACTAAATTCAACATCAACTCATGAAATATTTAACGTCATTTCCAGATTCAATAAATCCATACCGTAAACTTATAATAATATAATAAATAATATTATATCTGTAGGATTTAGCTATAATGCAATCATTAAATAAAATGAAAATTTAAACTTACACTCCGGTAAATAATAATCAACCAACAGCTAATTATTATGAAGTAACTTGAATAGAATGTCCTGCTACAATTTGACGATCTAACTTATGAATTATACTTACAAATGGAAGAAGATGATTTAGCAGATTAACTAAAATACTTTACCCAACTTATATCTATGAAGTAAAACATATTCCTGTGGATGCGTTCATCTACACATAGGAAATAAATAATACTAAACGCTTTGTGGATTGATACACCATCATAAAGTAATACGTATAATTACACAATTCCGCGGATTAACCACCAGCGCTGGAATGAGTGTAAAATACAAAAAATGGCAATTAAATAATCTGTGGATTAACCACCAGCACAGATTAATGCCTTTCAACATTATAGAACAACATTACTATTTACTTCACATTAAAGTGCAAAATCATCCTTCTCAGTTATTCTGATCATTCAGAAAACACTAACACTTTAGCAAATGTGGGTTCTTGCATAATAAATGTTACACTAATCAGGACAACTAATGTACTAACTTATCTTGCTTAAAATAAACATGTGTAATACAATCTAAGGAATATTAGTATAGGAATATAAATCTGGAAAGACTCACAAAATACCTCATGAAAAATTGATACATCTCATAAATTCATTTAGTACCTTTCAAGCCCTTTCGCAAGCGCTATTCTCTTGAATAAGTATTTTATTCAACCCCTATTAATTTAAACTTAATAAAATATAACTTATGAACTTCACATGCAAGTTCATATAACGATAAAATTAAAGTAATGCATTATTCATCAAATACATAAAATCTAATAGGTGTGTGTGTGTGATATAAATCAAATGTAAAGCATTTATAGTTCAATACATGAACTTTAGCAGGTGTGTGTGTCACAAATTAGATTGTATAGCATTTTATAACTACAAGTATGATCCGTGAAATCCATGTACGATGTGTTGAACAATAAATGTACGAAGTAATAGCTATAATCATAGTTGAATTCCATACATGTAATTTTTATCCATTTGTGTTAGTTATTATAATCACTATTAGATTAACGATTTTATGTGGCTCCATAAACAAGAAACAATTTCAAAAATATGACACGCAGAACTTAAATGAAAATGTTTTTCATAAGTTATTAATTTCTACATTTCTCTATTAAAATGTTCCAAGTTTATCACATCCATGCTAAATATTTATTTATCCACGCTTAAATCTAGGAATAATAATTACAGCAATTAATTTAATCATTCCAAACTGACGATAAAATTAGAAAATAGCTTTGATCAATTATTTGAAGACTGTTTATTATCCAAATGGCAAACAAATTAACTAGCAAAATATATCACTGGCATTATAAAGTTAAATATCAATCAATACTATATTTTTATTAGAATTTGAAACGGAAATATTAAACTATGTTGATAACTTTAACATTTTACTTTAATTTAAACTTCTTCTTTTTTTTAAAAAGCAAATTTTCATATTTATAAAACTTCTGTAATTAAAATACTTATTTAAATTTTCCAAATTGTAGAACAATAAACATTTTAAAACATACCAAACTCTTGCAATTAATTCTTTTAAACTGGGAAGCTCCGACATTTTAAATGTAATATTGGGAAATTATTACCGGTGATTTGATCCACTTGGCCAGCCGACTTGAACAGACTTTTAAATTTAGAAATTCATCTTATAATTAAATACCACGATATTATTTTTACATTTATAGAAAATTTGTGGTAATCCGTTTTACTTGTTAACTATTTTAAAATAAGCTTATCAAATTTACACCATTTGCCTTTTTACCATTTTCTTTTCTTTCTTTTCTTTCCCTCCAAAAGCAAACTGACAGACGATCTTCTCTTAAATTCGCGCTCTTTTCTTTTTTTACATTGAGACGCTTACGTAATTACTGTATTTATTTTTAATAATTAAATTTAGTTGAACAAATGGTTTTTTTTTTTTTAATTCAATGGAAATAATATTTAAGACCATTTTTAAACAAATAAAATAAAATATTATATTTTAATACTATTTCACCAAATTTAATGTGTTGTCAAAATTTTTTAAAGTTAAACATTCTGATATAAATTAGTATATGGAACGAAGCAAATCTAAATTTATTAAAATAATATAAGAGAGTAATCTGTTCAAAGTGCAAATCAAGCCAATCAAATCACCAAAGAAGATAGAGAAATTTTTTAATAATAGTTACATCAATTATTATATTTTATGCTAAAATATATGGTTACAATATATATATATATATAGTCAAATCTTGGTAATAATCCAATTATTTTTACTATTACTTTAATCTTACTCAAATTACTGATCAATTCTATGTACTCATTTATTACTCTCTCAGAAGGCTCTGACAAATTATTTGTTTCTATCATAACATACCCGTCTCAATTACCTTGTTTCTTTACCTTATCTGTAACATCCCTAATTCTAGCTTTAGGCAGTCATATTCTTATATACCTGTTTCTATTTTCCCTTGCAGTTAAATCCCCACATTCTCTAATTAGCGAATCTCCTATCAATACTGTTTCATAATTTACTTTTCCTTTCAGCCGTAACATTCTTTGAACATACAAAACTCTCCATACAGTAGTGCCACTAAGTGTGATCTTTTGTAATCAATGGCTGCAGGAAGGTTTGTGCATAAAATCCCTATCTGGTGCCTACTCATCCACCATCTCTGGACTAATTTCTAGCTTGTAGCTTTCATCAGTGAGGAGCTTTTGTTTTCAGAGCACCGCACCTAGGAAAATGTATAGTTACTGAATGGAGTTCAGATCTATATGACTATGCAAATAAATGAGCTTGGATTTTAAATATGGTTTTTTCATCTTGGACTCCTAGCTTTATGGTTATACTAGAGGGTTTGCATTAAGTTTTAACATCTAGATGCAGTGCTTTCAAATCAAAAGCTCCTCACTGATGAAAATCACAAGCTCGAAACTAGTCTGGGAATGTTGGATGAGTAGGTACTAGATAGGGATTTTATGCACAAACCTTCCTGCATCCACTGATTACAAAAGTTTGCACTTGGTGGCACTACTGTATGGATAGTTTGGTGTTATTGTTCTTATAGTGAAGAAATATGAATAGATTTATCAAAAACATGTGTCAATTGGCATAGAGGGGTTTACTGTAGTTTTCATTTGAGTTTAGGACCAGGAAATAACTTTGTTCTCAGAAATTTAATATTCTTAATTGAAGTAGTTTTTTAAGTTATGGTGAATATTTACATACGCATGATAATAATAATTTTCTTTTATATTTACAATCATGACAGATAAAAATTGAATATTGCCCTCATTCCAAAAAAACTGTAAAGGTATTATTCAAGGCACTAGTAATTGAAAACAAGGGTGCTAAGAACCTTTAATTTATAACCTAGACTATTTGACGATCATCATTTATTTAATTCACGACAATTATAAATCAGCTATATAGGTAGCCAGTACGAAAAAACAATTCATCAAAATATTTTTTAACTGAAACAAAATAAATATAAGAAAAAAGAAAGAATATTGAAAATATTTAAAAAAAAACATTTAGGAAAATTGAATATATGAAATTGTATAAAATGATAGCACGATGATATAAAAAAAAATGTAATCATGAATTGACAAGGAAAACTATGGAAAATATTTTTAAAAATGGAAATAAATATTTTATGAGTAAGCATGAAAATTGAATATATGAAATTGTATAAAATGATAGCACGATGATATAAAAAAAATGTAATCGTGAATTGACAAGGAAAACTATGGAAAATATTTTTAAAAATGGAAATAAATATTTTATGAGTAAGCATTTAGAGACAGTTATTAACATTGCTGAGCTAACAGACTAAGGAAAGGGTAAGGATCATAGAAAGTTAAGTAATTATAGACTGTTAGCAGTAATATCAGTGTTATATAAAGGTTCACATATAAGGTGGCCGGAAGAGTTGCAAAATCGATGGAAGAAAATAATAGTGGGAAAAATGCAAAAACGTTTTTAATCAGATAGGCGTATAAGAGATAGATTATTTGAAGTTACACAATTTATAGACATGAGTAGAAATACAGGTAGACAGTTATATATGGTTTTTATAGATGTAGAGAAGACATATGATAGAATAAATCGAAATAGGTTATGGGTAAATTTGGGAAATGGATGGAGCTTTAGTGGTTCTTGAGATTGTATGAAAATAATTACTATACATATCAAGCAGGGAGTATAGAATCAGTTAACGTTAAAAATGAGCAGGGACTATGGCAAGGATGCCCTATGTCACGTATTTTGTTTTGTTTTTTTGTATTTGAGAGAAATGGAGAGAACAATATAAAGACTAGGAAGAGGTATAGAAATACCATTAATAGGTGGCAAGGGAGTATATACATTATCCGTTTTTTTTTATTTGCCGATGAAGTCCATAAGGACAGAAAGAAGGAAAGATATGAAAGTTATGCTGAGGACATGTGCAAGGTTGGGTAAAGAGATGGGAATTAAATTTAGTGGAGAAAAATCAAAAGTGATGGTGATTAATACTGGAGAACTAGAAGACAGAGAATTTTTATTGGGGAATATAAAGTTAATTGTAGTGAATATGTGTAACTATTTGGAAATCGTTTTAAGTAATCAGAGAAATTGCTTGGATGAATGTGAGAAAAAATTGATAAATCAAGCAAAGAAAAGAAAGGGACTGATAAAGAAATTAACAGTGTTTTAATATAATAAATAAGAATAGCTAGAATTTTATGGAAGAGAGGGGCAGTAGCAGGGTTAACATATAGTAATGATGTGTTATGTGTAAATAAAGGGGTGTTAGATTACTTAGAAAAAGTACAAAGAGAATTAGAAAGACATGCATTAGATGCAGATGTGGTTATGACAAAGAAGTCAATTCAAGGAGGAATGGGATGGTCACGTTTTTATATAAGAGATGCAAAAATGAAAATGTTCAGTAGATTGCAGTTTGTGGATAATAAGAGGATATCCAAAATAGTATTTAATTGGATTATGAGTAAAGAACAGGCGGCAACAAGATGGATGAGAAAGGAGAATTGTTGAGTGTATAGTTGCAAGGAATGGGATAGAAAAATAGATACATTAATAAAAAATAGGGAGTTGGAGAACTAGTATGAAGAGTAAAAAGAGTTTAAATATATATAAAAGTAAACAGAATATTGATTGGGTGTGTGCTAATTTATGATAATAGCAAGGAAAGTAATTTACTGTTTAAAGCTCAAACAGGATCTTTAGTAACAAGGGAATATACACATAAATGGAAAAATGTGGGTGATTTAGTCTGCTAGTTGTGTAAGGAAGGCATAGAAAATGTTAGGCATCTGTTAATTGAAGGTAAATGCTTGCAAGTAGAAAGGATACAAATAATGAAGTTGTGGGAAAATAAATATAAACAAAGGGATTATATAGAAGGTGGGTTCTTGGTTTTTATGCTAGATTTAGATATAAAGGCTATGGAGTTGACAAAGATTATGCTGTGGAAATGATATGATGCAGGATAAGGAAGAATATGGGAAAAACTTAGGACAGGGGATGGAAAGGGAAGATAAAGCAGCTAACAAATTTCTCTGGACATGGTAGCTGAGACATTCCTGATTCTGATAAAGGAAAAGTTACAGTACATCTCATCTCATCATACTTTTATTAGCATGTGTAAGCATATAAAATGGTGATCATGTGATATTTATATAATAGTTGAAAAAATAAAAACAAATTGAGTAGACATTAAAAATTTGCTTGGCTTGGCTTTTTCGCTATTCAAAATAAATCAAAGGATCTCCTTTCAATTGGAACAAAAAAAATTTCTGTAGCCATATGTTAGATAAATTTTTTATTATAATGAAACTTACTTTTCTTTGTAGAATATAAATATATTGTAAGAGACAAGCAAATTTTACCATTACAGTTCTCCACGTAGTTTAATATGCCCCTCTACGCTTCCAACAATGAATATAGTATATTGTAAAAAGCATATCTACTATTATGATATAAATCGTACAAAATATAAAAATATCCTTACTCTCTTTTCAAAAATAATTGTGAAATCTGTCACACGGTGGCAGACATGAATAAATAGTCAATTTTTTAATTGGAAACTTTATATCAAATTTTAAATTAGAATCTTATGTAGCTGTTTTTATATTAAGAATTTTATAATTCGTAGAAAAGTTGCACTTGTGGATTTTTTTAATTAAAATTATTAACAACCAAAGAAAATTGGAACTGTTTTTAATTTTACTGCCAGTTAACATCACGACGAGCAAAGAGCGAGTGAAAAAGGAACTGGCTGAGAAATTTCCTGGTAAAATGCAGTTGTTGAGACAACTTACAGTTTGATAACATTCGAAAGCTTATTCAGTCCAAGATTAATGCAGATAGCTATGAAGTCTTATGACCTCGGATAAACATTCCAATATAGCGTTTTCAGGAATCTCAAGAAAAAAGACATAATGAAAATAGCGAAAGATATTTCCGGTCGCTATTCAAAAAATTGGAAAATACTTTTTTGTTGTTTTTCTTACTAATAGGTTATTTAATCGTTAAGCAATTTTAAAAAGAGGTTTTGAATCTGGACACGATATTATAGATTTTATCAATTTCAACATTTATCTACTCCTGTCGAAAATAGAAAAAGTACGAATGTAAAAATCATTTTAAAGAGATTAATATTTTAAAAGCTTATAGTCTATACTAAAATAAAAACATCTAAAATTTAAGTGTAATATGGTAGAAATTTTGTCTTATATGGAAAATAAGTGCTAATTAAAATGACTTTAAACCACTAAACATCATATGATCATTCTTTATGCTTACACAAGGTGTTTACACAGAGGTGATGTGATGTATTTGGCTTCTCCTTAAACGAAATCAAGAATATCTCAGCAACTATGCCCAGATAAACCTGTTAGCCACTTTATTTTCCATTCCCCACTCTAAGTCTTCCCATATTCTGCCCCATCCCATTTCCACAACATAATCTTTGTCAACTCTATGGCCTTTAAATCAAAATCCCCCTTATCTTTTCGCAAACCCAGCATAAAAACTACTAACTCACTTTCTGTATTGTCACTTTGTTCATACCTATTCTCCCATAACTTCATTATCTGTACCCTTTCTGCTTTCAAGCATTTACATTCAATCAACAGATGCCTAATATTTTCTATACCTTCCTTACACAATTTGCACACTAAATCACCCATAGTTTTCCATTTACATGTATATTCTCTTGTTGCTAAAGATCCCGTTCGAGCCTTAAACAATAAACTACTTTCCTTACTATTATCATAAATTAACTCGCTTCCAATATTCCGTTTACTTCTATATATATTTAAACTCTTCTTACCCTCCATACTACTTCTCCATCTCTCCAACTCCCTATTTTTTATTAATGCTTCTATTCTTTTATCCCATTCCTTACCACTATAACACTCAACAATCCTCCTAACACAATCATCCCACCTTTTATACAAGTATACCGATATAAATTCTTTATCCAAATCTTTTGCATACCGCATTACCTTTCTCACCCATCTTGTTACCTGCCCTTTACTCATAACCCAATTAAACACTATTTTGGCTATTCTTTTACTATCCATAAACTGCAACCTACCAAACATTTTCATTTTACTTTTTGCATCTCTCATATAGAAACTTGACCATCCCATTTCTCCTTGAATTGCCTCCTTTGCTGTCCACATCTCTGCATCTAATGCATGTCTTCCTACTTCCCTTTGTACTTTCTCTAAATAATCTAAAATCCTTTTACTAACACATAATGCATCATTACCATATGTTAACCCTGCTACTGCAACTCCCTTCCATACAATTCTAGCTACATCATATTTATTATATGAAAATACTGTTAGTTTCTTTACCAAACCTTTTCTTTTCTTTGCTTCATTTACCAATTTTTTCTCCCATTCAACCAAGCAATTTTCCTGATTACATAAGATGATTCCCAAATACCTATATCTATCCACCACACTTAACTTTATATCCCCCAATAAAAAAACTACATCCTCTCTTTCCCCAGTATTAACCATCATTATATTTGATTTTTCTTCACTAAATTTAATCCCCATCTCTTTACCCACCCTTGCACATGTCCTCAACATAATATCCATATCTTCTCTTCTTTCTGCACATAAAAAGATATCATCTGCAAAAAAAAGACCCGACAAAGTATATACTCCTTTGCCACCTATTAATGGTATCTCTACCCCTCTTCCTAGTCTTTCTATTGCTTTTTCCATTTCACTCAAAAACAACAAAAACAAAATCGGTGACATAGGGCATCCTTGCCTTAATCCCACTCCATTTTTAACTTTAACTGATTCTATATCCCCTAATTGGTAAGTATAATAATTATTTTCATATAATTTCTTAATAATATTTACTAAAGCTTCATCCATTCCCAAATTGGCTAATCTTACCCATAATCTATTTCTATTTACTCTATCATATGCTTTCTCTATATCTATAAAACTCATATATAACGATCTACCTGAATTCCTACTCATCTCCATAAGTTGTGTAACTACAAACAAACTATCTCCTATACGCCTATCTGACCTAAAACCTCCTTGCATTTCCCCCACTACATTATTCTCTTCCATCCATTTTACAACTCTTCCAGCTACCATATATGCGAAAACTTTATATAAAACTGATGTTACCGCTATCGGTCTATAATTATTTAACTTTCTATGATCCTTACCCTTTCCTTTAAATAATAATCTTATTCTTGTATTACTCCAACTACCCGGAAAAACTGTCTTCTGTGCCATCTTATTAAAACATGATAATAACTTTGCTTTTGCTCTATGCCCTAAATTCATTACCATCTCTGCTGCCCATCCATCTAAACCTCTCGCCTTTCCACTTTTCAATCTCTTTCCTGCCTCATTCAATTCATTTTTTGTGAACCTAATATTCCCACTACTAACTGCTTTCATGTTTTCTATCACTAATTCCTTCACATCTAACATCTTTTCTATATCCATTACATATCTATTTAAGATTTTCTCTAGCTCGCCTCTAGAGCTACATTCTATTCCCTCATCATCTATTAATACTATCTCTCTTTCCCCTACATTTCTCCTTTTAATGTAATTCCAAAATTTTTTACTCCCATCTCTTCCACTTTTATTAATATCCTCCAACAATTTATTATTTAACTTCATCCTCTCTCTATAATTATCCATTTTAGCTAGCTTCTTCTTTTCTAAGTACTTTCCCCATTTAGCATTAATATCATTTTCACTTTCTTTATTCTTAATAGCACACTTATATTCTCTGCATGCTTTTTTCCTCTCTTTTACACTTTTACTAACTCTCATTTTTTTATTACTTTTATTCTTCTTCATATTCTCGACTAAAACCCTATTTGCCACTTTTTCTACTTCACCACACCAGTCCTTATACTCATCCCCAACCAACTGCTCCATGGTTTCTTCAACTTTTATTTTATACTCTTCCAACTTATTCTTATCATTCACTCTCCATCCACATCTTTCACTATTATTTCTACCTTTATTTCTATCCTCCATCACATTACTAACCATTTCTATTACAATAAAGTTATGATCACTATTACACACTCTCTCTTCATTATCAAACACCTTAATTTTTCGTATTTTATTCATTCCCTCTTTCTCTACCAATACATAATCTATTGTGTGAAATACATTATTCCTAGACCATGTGTATTGTCCATCATATACATTTGATAAATTCCCAATGCTCAAATTTACTCTTTGACAAAATTCCTTCAAAAACTGACCATTCTTATTATCTACATCATCAATTTCTTCAATATGCCCATTCATATCCCCTATAACCATTATTCTCTTCCCCTTTTCTTTAAAACTCTGTATATCCTTAACTAGGCATTCATATATACTATTGTTCCACTCCATTACAGTTTGACTATCTCCAGTGGCGATATACACTACAGCCACCATCCATTCTTGTCTACCCAACCTTATTTCAAACCACAAATGTTCTTGACATTTAACAGTATTTAAATTTTTTTTCGATATAACACCTATACCACCACCCCTTTTTTCTTTTTCTTTTCTGTTTATACCCTGCCATACTACCTCTTCCAAAATAGGTTCTTCTTCTTCTCTTAGATGAGTTTCCACTACTGCTAATACCTCAAGACCTTCATTTTCAATTGCTTTATTTAATTCCAGCCATTTTTCTGGTCTCCTACCACCTTGCATATTCAAAAACCCAATTTTAACAATTTCTTCTTTCCTAACTACTCTTTTATAAATTCTTTTGCTTCCTTCTTCTCCATTACGTTTATAACAAACTTTCTTACCACTAATCTTACAAAACCATTCCCTCTCCACATCTACACTTATATCTAAATCAACCATCTTTTGCTTATTTCTTATATCCCCTCCATTCTTCTTCTTTTTGATAATATTACAATTTAAAAGCCCACCCCCCTTTAAAGGTTTCCTGAATTATATTCTTTAAATATCAGACTCCCTAAAACTTCACTTCCTTGTTTTCCTAAGTGCAAACCATCTTTACTATACAGCTCCCTCTTTCCAATAAACCAATCCCATACATCCACAAACACAACATTATTTCTCTCACACAATTTTTTCATTCTCTCATTTATAGAACATGCCCTTTCTAATAAATGCCTCTTATCAAATCTTGGTAATAGTCCCACTACTCCTACTCTTCCTTTAATCTCTCTCAAATTCCTAATCAATTCTACATACTCATCCATTACTTTCTCTGATGGCTTTAACAAATTATTAGTCCCTACCATTACATATACATCTCTACTACCTTGCTTTCTTACTTTATCTGTCACATCCCTCTCCATACAGTAGCGTCACTCAGTGCAAGCCAGAGTAATCAATGAATGCAAGAAGGTTTGTGCATAAAATCCCTATCTAGTGCCTACTCATCCAATATTCCCAGACATAGATTACTCTGGCTTGCCACTGAGTGGCGCTACTGTATGGAAAGTTTAGCCTCTGTGTAAGCAAAACAGTTTGTGTAAGCGTAAAGAATGATGATCATGTGATGTTTAGTAGTTTAAGACCAATCCTGCCCAATTGGATTGTGGTGATTGTGGCTATTAAAAAACCAAAGATACCAAAAAGTATGGATGCTGAACTGAGTTCAGATCTATACAACTATACAAGCTAATGAGCTTGAATTGAAAGTATTATTATATTTTCATTTTAGACTCAATGCCTTATAATTAGCTAATAAGGTAAAAGGTGGCTGCTAGAGGGTTGCATTAGATCCTAAGATCTAGGTGCAATGCTATCATATCCAAGGTTATGGAGAGATGTATGTTGGGAGTAACAAGAAGAGATCAAAAACACAGTATATGGGTAAGAGAACAAGCATGAGTTACCAACATCGTTGAAAGAATTAAAAGACTGAAGTGATATTGGTCTGGACATATTGCTAGAAGAGATGATAATAGGTGGACAATTGAAATCTTAAACTGGATTCCAAGAGATTGTAAAAGACCCAGAAACAGACCACATGTGAGATGGATGGATGAAATAAAGTGTGCAAGAGTGGTTTGTAGAAGAGAAGCTAAAGATCGGAGAAGATAGATTGAAGTTGGAGAGACTATCCTGCAGTGGATTGATATGGTTGATAATGATTATGACTGGTCCAAATATGTTTTTCACTTTTCGAAATAATCTGAAAAATGCCTTTTAACACTTGCGTCACTTTTTTTCTTCACCATCTAAGTTCACAAAAAAATAGGGATTTTTTTATTTGAGGGAATAAAAAAAGTCACATGGAGTGAGATTGGCTGAATGTGGCTGATCAATAAGCTGGATCATGCTGAATTTAGTTCAAAATTTGTTTCATATGCAATGCTTTGTGTCCTGGTGCATTATTGTGATAAAGCTTGCTTTCCCCATTAGCCAAAAATGGGACATTTTGGTTTACTGCATCATGCAAACTTTTCAGAACTTGTTGATTGTTGTGAACAAATTATGAGTGAATAATGTTGTTTGCTTCCAAAAAAGAGTCAACAACATTTTGACATTGAACTTCACTCACTGCCCTTTAAACCAATCGTAAACCTGTGTTTTCCCCAAGAGAAAACAGAATTTCACATTGTTTCAATTTTTCAGGACAAAAATTGATAAATAAGTGAAACAGACTTAACATGAACATTTACTGCATGGAATCAAGACTTCATTCAATAATGGCAGTTGACAGAATGATGCAGATGGTTCCCCTTAAGAGACTTCCAGTGGCAGAAGCATATACAACAACACACATTCCAGAGATCAATCCCATTTATTTTCGGGTACTATCTTGTATTGTTGCTTAGTTAACCCAACCTGTTTTTGGACAAAGAATTTACTATAAATATCTCTAACATGTTCAGAGGATTCTTATATGGCTGATTAGGATCTAAAGGAATTGGAAATGAGATATGGTTCTTATTTGGCAATATAGATTTACTGTACTGGCATTGATGCAAATGCAATTTAAGTATTAGATTCACTAGTTAATAATAGGACAGAATAACAGGTTTTACATTTACCATATATATATTTTGATTCTAAAGCACTACATTAGTATTTATCCTGTACATATGCATTATAAGTCTTAGGAATACAGCTTGTTTATTATTTTTTTAAAAATTCAGATTCTTTGATGGAGTGGATTCAGTTGATCTTCAAATTAAGATAAAGATTGTTGATGATATAGAGTAAATGTTTACACGTTTAAATTGATAACTAGAAAGTGTCTTATCAGGCATATGTATTTAAATGGTATATTGCTAATCACTTTACTTTTTAAAACTGGCAAAATTCACTATACGTATTACCATATTGCAAGCTAGAGTAATCAATGGATGCCAGAAGGCTTGTGTATAAAACCCCCATCTAGTGCCTACTCATCCAATATCCCCAGACTAGTTTCTCACTTGTGGCTTCCATCGGTGAGAAGTCTTGGATGGATGTATGGACAGACGGATGGGTGGGGGTAGGCGGGCGGGCGGGCAGGCAGGCAGGCAGGCAGACAGACAGACAGACAGACAGACAGACAGACAGACAGACAGACAGACAGACAGACAGATAGATAGATAGATAGATAGATAGATAGATAGATAGATAGATAGATAGATAGATAGATAGATAGATAGATAGATAGATAGATAGATAGATAGATAGATAGATAGATAGATAGATAGATAGATAGATAGATAGATAGATAGATAGATAGATAGATAGATAGATAGATAGATAGATAGATAGATAGATAGATAGATAGATAGATAGATAGATGCAATATTACAAATCCTCCAATACAAATTGGCTCTACCCACTTTTCTGAGATCTTCCTACACCTATAATTTATAAAAGATTTCAATTCTCATAAAACTATTTCGGATTATTTAAATGAAGATTAAACAGGTCGTCAATTTTTAAAATAAATGACTTTAAATAACGTTATTTTATGACATCAACAAGGAGGAACATTCCATTCAGGCATCCGGCAAATGGAAACAACGCCAGGTTTATGTTTAGTTTCAGCAAAAGAATGATTCATCATTATTTGTTATATACTGATATTGGACTATTAATAACAAAAAACAAATGTAATCACTCTTGGAAACCATATTTCTATTGTTGATAGTTATGCCGATATGAGACGGAATTTTTAAAATGCTGAATTAGGTAGTTGTTTATTGGATATCTTGAATAGATTATTAATAGAATATGTCCAATTTTTCTCTTTCTATAATAGGTTTATCAAACTCCTAAAAACATCTGCCAAATGGTCCATCTCTCATGGATACTGAAAACAATTCATACAGGGTGAAACAAAACCAGCAGTGTTTCTTATAGCCAATATTCGTCTTTTCAAAATCTGTAAATTGCTGATAAACTTACAAAGGTACTGTATGGTACCAGAAAAGTTGAGAGAGATCCAGTTTTAATGCCTAGTCACTTTTATGTAAGCTTAATGGCTGTACTAATGTCGTTGCCAATCTTATATATCACACTTCTAAAGCTAAAATAGATAGAACGAGAAAAGGCATTATTAGAGCACAATTGTAAACATCTTTTTCACTATATTCCTCTAATACGAGTATATAATGATAGAAATTGATAAACTTTTCCTAAAGGAAATGTAATTACATTCTAAGTGCTAAGAACACTAAAAAAGAAAAGCTTCAGTGTAGACATATCTTAAAACTAGAGCTAAGCATTTTCGATACATTGGTTATGATATCATAATCATAACACCACCTTCCTTTCCACTACTCATTGCTATGAATATGAGATAACCCAAGATATCAAAAAGCACTTAGCTCTAGTTTTAAGATACATACACACTGAAGCAATATGATACCATAACCAAGATATCAAAAGTTCTTAGCTCTAGTTTTAAAATGCCTACACTGAATCTTTTTTTTATTTAGCATTCCTAATGCTTAGAATTTAATTAAAATCAGTATGATAAAAACAGTCGATGTTAATAAACTTTAACTTTCCATGAATTCTTTTAAACTTTGAAAGATATCAAGGGCAGATATCATACTTCCAGAGTTTGTAAAAACAAAAAAAATTGGTATCTAATTTAAAAACATGCATTGCAAAACTATTCCATAACATTCTTTATGTAGAAACTATTTCAAAACTTTAATAAAAAAAAAAATTATAGCAGTCTTAAAACCAAACCTAGCAATAATCCAAAGAATTATCACCCAATAGCATATATTCTATTCAATACATTTAAAAGAATTTTGTCAATAGTTGAGAGGCATCTAAAGAGTGGACTTAGCTTGATGCCAGGAAGAAGTTTCTATAATACGTTTTATCTTTAGCAACTCATATTGAAAAAGGTCTTGCAAAATAAATTAAAATCAGTGCTGTCCTTATTGATCCAATTTCAACTTATGATTCTGTTTGGATAAATGATCATTTAAAAATTTCAAAAGTCTTTAAATGCAGGAATTGTCAAATGGTTTTTCACAGAGGCAAAACTCTTCATACAGTAGCGCCACTCAGTGCAATCCAGAGCAATCAGTGGATGCAGGAAGGTTTGTGCATAAAATCCCTATCTAGTGCCTACTCATCCAATATCCCCAGACTAGTTTCTAACTTGTGGATTTCATCAGTGAGTAGCTTGGATCTGAGAGCACTGCATCTTGATTTTAGAATCTTATGGAACCCTCCAGCAGCCATCTTTTACTTTTTTAGCTAACTATGAAGTGTTGAGTCCAAAATGAAAATACGTTTTTAAGCTAAGCTCATCAGATTGTATAGTTATATAGATCTGAACTCAGTTACAACCATACTTTTTGGTGTCTTTGGTTCTTTAATAACTACAGCCATCATAATTCTATTGGGCAGGATTGGTATTAAACCTTCATGTATCACATGGCCACCATTCTTTATGCTTACACAAGCTGTTTATACAGAGGCTATACTCTCCATACAGTAGCATCACTCAGTGCAAGCTAGAGTAATCAAGGGATGCAGGAAGGTTTGTGCCTTAAATTCCTATCTAGTGCCTACTCACTCAATATTCCCAGACTAGTTTCTAGCTTGTGGATTTCATCAATGATGCCTTGGATCTGACACCATTGCACCTAGATCTTAGAATCTAATGCAACCCTCCAGCAGCCATCTTTTACTGTTTTAGCTGAGTGGCACTACTGTGTGGGGCATTTTGCTTCTGTGAAAAACAGCTTGTGATGTTCAATGGTTTTGTCAAGTAGTTCTAATAGAAAAACTCTAGTGACATTTACAAAATTTTACAGAATGGTTTACATTGGGATTAAATTCTTTCACATATTTTATTTAATATAATCAGCAGTGATCTTCCAGAAATAAAATACAGAAAGTTATCTATAAGGCTATAATCTTAATACAAGCACCTTGAGTGTTAAGGTTATAGCCTTATTTAAGTATTATGTACTGACATTGCAGTTAATAAGAAGTAATATTTATAACTTTAAAGTTATTTATACTAAATTCCATTTCTCCAAAAGATTTTTCCCTGAAATAAAAATTTAATAAAGATATAAAAGTATTATTTTTTAAGAGATCAGAATCTCGTTCTTAATTTAATGAAAACATTTTGTAATCTGAATATAATTTTTTTCTCAATAAGACTGAAATACATTTCTGTTCCATACCATTTAAAACTACCTTTGGATAAATAGCCTAAATTATTTTTCTCACTTATTGAAGGTTAGATCAAAATTAATGTCTATGAATAATTTCCTTGGAAAGCTATTTGAGTTGTGATGTAATTATAGAAGGATTGAGGCGTACGCTGTGGCCCTATTTGGAAAAAGAATTCTCAAACTAAATTTCTAGATACTCAAATATTATCATATAAAATATTACTGAAACATTCAGATCTATTCCTCAGCAATGGCTTCCTGCTCTATTTTGACATATATATTTCAACCACATAACATAAATTGACTCGCAGAAAATGTACCAAATGATGATAAGCAGATTACACTTGTCACTAATCTAGGATATAATTTCACCACCTAGAACTTGTCTCAAATCAAGATCCCCCATTTGGATGCTCAACCAAGAATCGAAAATTTAAGAATTATGACATAAAAAATTGAATTCTTATAAGTTACCAAATATTTTTTTTCCCAAATCTAACAACCATTTTTTTTCAGATCCAATAATAATGTCACCTGGATTTGATCTTTTTAGACATAACTGTTGAGTCTCATTCAGAGATAACCCTAGGTTAATAATATACTTATCACTCATAAATGGAATTTAACAATTAATGGTCTTTATGAACTATCAAATCCATGGCTACAGATTCCTTTGTTGCCAACCATTATCAATCCATTGCAGAATGGTCTCTCCAAATTTAATCCATCTTCTCTGCTCTCTTCTCCGCATCACCCTGCTCCATCCATTTCACATGTGGTCTCTTTCTCTGTCTTTTACAATCTCTTGGAATCCAGTTTAAGATTTCAATTGTCTATCTATTATCATCTCTTCTAGCAGTATATCCAGTGCAACTCCACTTCAGTCTCTTAATTTTTTCAACAATATCAATAACACCTGTTTGTTCTCTTACTCATGTATTGCATTTTCAATCTCTTCTTGTTACTCCTAACATGAATCTCTCCATACTTCTTTGAATTGTCTGGAGTCACTGTATTGCTCTTCTATTAAATGCCCAAGTCTCAGATCCATAAGTAAGAACTGGTAAAACACATTTATTAAAAACCTTCCTTTTCAAATGCATAGGCATTTTTTTTAACATTACAAAAAAACTCAGTCAGATATCACATGACCTAATTTTTTTGTAATTTTCTTTTTTGCTATTAAGGCTTTGGTGATTTTATATTACTACAGCTATTAATATATGGTGTATCTTAACTTAGTTCAGTCCCATATGGATATTTAAGTTAGATAGCTGGATTGGAAGACATATGGATGTCTGAAAATTTCAGATTTTCTACTTTATACATTAGACAATGTGCTGGGCTTGTCCTTGTATTTTTAATCTATGCCAGTAGCAGAAACCAGTCTGAGGTTGGAGATATTCTCAAAGCTTGTTAAGGGTGAACTCAAAACACTCCAACCAAGTTTAATTCTATGATTAAATTTATCTATTATGTTTCCATCTGTAGTAGTAATCTGACCAAGGTATTTTTAGTTGTTAACTTCTTCTAACTCATCATAATCAATCTTTATTTTCATCAATCTTTATTTTCTTTTTTTTTTTTTTTTTTTTGAGAAAAATCCATTGAACATTACTTTAGACCTATTTTCTTACTTTCATCTGATAACTTTTACATTTCCTGAAGCTCTAAAGCATTATTTGCAAAAACAACTACTAAATGACTTAAAGTAATCTCCATTTTTCTTACTCCTTTAGCTTTCCATTTTAATCCACAAAATACTTCTTGCAGCACTACTGTAAAAAGTTTTGGATATATGGAGTCACCCTGTCTTACACCCTTCTCAATGTTAACCTTCCTAGTATTATTATGTAATCTAATTGTTGCTGTTGCATTTTTATAAATATTTTTCGGAATATGACAGTATCATTATCATCATCAACCATTATCAATCCATTGCAGGATGAAGGTCTCTCCAAATTGAATCCATCTTCTCCGATCTTTAGCTTCTCTTCTTCACATCACCTCTGCACATTTTCTTATTCCATCCATCCATCTCACATGTGGTCTCTTTCTGGGTCTTTTACAATCTCTTGGAATTCACCTTAAGATTTCAATTATTCATCTATTACCATCTCTTCTAGCAATATGTCTAGCCCAACTACAGTCTTTTAATTTTTTCAATGAGGTCAGTAACATCTGTTTGTTCTCTTACCCATATATTGCATTTTCGATCTCTTCTTGTTACTCCTAACATGCATCTCTCCATACTTCTCTGAGTGGCTGAAATCTTGCTCTTCTATTACGTGTCCAAGTCTCAGATCCATAAGTATTTTAAAAACCTTCCCATATAGGCATATTTCCTGGGTCTATAAATATAAATATCATAAAAATATATTCATTCATTAAGTAAAAATATTAAATAAAAATAAATTATCATATTAATATCTTAAATGTTTATGAATGTAGAAATTGACAGAATTTATATCAATAAATTTGATTTTTGGCACTTAGTTCGAACCTTTTTATTTTTAATTTTATTATTCTTGCTACCAGATGTCACTATCTGCTGATTTGATTACGATATACCAAGTCCAAGCTGGATATGGTTCTATCACGATTTGCCACACTTCATTTAAATGCCAAAAAAATGTATTCAGTCAATGCTATCTTTCATATAATTATAGGTGGAAAAAAATTGAACAAGCCTACAATTATATAATAATTATTTATAACCTTAAATCTTTAAAACAAAATTTATACTTAATGACTTAAATTACTATATATACTAGAATACGGCATTAAGTCAGAAAGGAAATAAATCTTTATCAATTGCAAGTAATTTAATTCATCTGGATGTTGATAGAGGGCGGTACTTTATTGTAATTTTTTTTTATGTTAAGAGGTAGATATCTTATAAATAACGAGCGTATCACCGGCCACATTACAATTCTTAATTCCTGTATTTAATGAGTAGAAGTATAAAAAAATAAGTCAAGCGTTGTTAGCCGAGAGGTCATCGCAGCCGCCGTGCAAGCAAGTAGTTGGTTGCAGACGGTTGGGGGTTCGCCTCCCGGCCGATGCTATGACATATGAAAAAAAAACTATAAAAAATAAGTATACATATTTCTAAAAATGCAGAAGCTTTTAAAAAATCTAAGAACAGGTAAGATCATACAGGTGCATCCCGGCTGACTATTATCACCGATTACGCAAACACAATCTTATCGTCAAATTTAGTGCAGATTGTTGGCCAGTGGCATAAATGAGAATCAAACCTTACACTAATATAAATAATTAACGATATTAAAATATAATATTTAAATACAAGTATGCTGTATTGTCTGTACTAAAATTAATGTAATTTAGAAGGTATTTGAACTCAGACTTTCAAGCTTGAAAGTCCGAGTTCAAATCCCTTCTAAATTACATTAATGATAGTAAAATAGTAATGAAAAAATGATGAGAGGCTCTAGAAATGATTGTAGGTGGAGGAACTTTGAAGAATATTTAAACGGAAGGCAAGAGATTTTAAAAAAAGTTGATTGATGTAGTCACGAGTATAATAATTAGAGCAAGAAATTGAAAAGTTTGGAAAGGATTATGGGATTGATGAACAGGGCATGATTTATTTAGCCGGTAACTAATAAACATGATGACAAATAGATTGCTTGCAGCGAAGCAGAAAAGAATAAGAAAATGATGTCATGCTGTATTGAAACGCTTTACAATACCATAAATGAAATTTTAAATAATGATTTGGTGAAACATTAAAAGAAACATTTTGCTATATAGTATATTGTGCTTTAATAAAAGTAATTATACTACATATTTAGATAAAATAAATATAAAAGAAAAAAATAATAGAATTTTAGACTTGGTAGCAGGCATTCTCAACCTACGGGCAGCCGAGATTTTATGTGCGATCTGAAACATCTATTTGTTATTCTAAGTTTTAATATTTAAATATAGATATACTTTACATCGGAGTTTAGATGTAATTATAAGGAATTTGAACACAGACTTTCAAGCTCTCTTCAGCTATACAATCTATCACATACAACCGATACACATGACACACACACGTGAAAAAGATAAATGACCTCCAATATTCGTAATTCATGCTGAACCAGCACTCACCATTCGCGGCACCTTATTCGCCTCTCACTTCAATAGAAACTGCTCCTGATGTGTTTGTTTCAATTGCGTAATTATGCCGAAAGGCTTATAGTTTTGTTTGTTATAATTTCAAGTGTTACTTACGATAGCAAACTTGTGACCATTTTGAAACGTCCTGCTTTATGTCAAATTATATAATTAGTTACTTTAAAGTGAACTTTATCAACCATAAACAACAATTACAATATTAAGAGTGGTAAATGTGGATTTTTTTATCCTTTTTTTTTTTTTTATCTACATACATGTTTATATATTTAAATAATCAAACAGAAAAATTTAGAATTGTCACATGATATCATTATCGAAATAAAAATGTATACTAAATGATAGAAATTAATTGAAATATTTTTTTACAAAAATTAATAACATGAATCATCATTATCATCAACCATTATCAATCCACTGCAGGATGAAGGTCTCTCCAAGTTCAATACATCTTCTCCGATCTTTAGCTTCTCTTCTCCACATCACCTCTGCACACTTTCTTATTTCATCCATACATTTCACATGTGGTCTCTTCTGGGTCTTTTATAATCTCTTGGAATCCAGTTTAAGATTTCAATTGCCCATCTGTTATCATCTTTTCTAGCAATATGTCCAGCCCAAATCTACTTGTCTTTTAATTTTTTCATTGAGGTCAGTAACACCTGTTTGTTCTCTTACCCATATATTGAGTTTTCAATCTCTTATTATTATTCCTAATATGCAACTCTCCATACTTCTTTGAGTGTTCTGAAGTCTCTGTATTTCTCTGCTAATTAAATATCCAAGTCTCAGATCCATAAGTAAGAACTGGTAAATACATTTATTAAAAACCTTCCTTTTCAAACACATAGGCATATTTCCTTTTAGTATCAAGTTATTTCTACCAAAAGCACTCCAAACAAGTTTAATTCTATGATTAATTTCATCCATTATGTCTCCATCTGTATTAATAATCTGACCAAGATATTTGTAGTTGTTACTTCTTGTAACTCATCATAATCAATCTTTATTTTAATCTTTTGAGAAAATCCATTGAACATTACTTTAGTTTTTTTAACATTTATCTTTAGTCCTACTTTTATTTGATAACTCCTGCAACATTTCCTGCAGTTCTAAAACCTTATTTTCAAAAACAGCTACATCATCTGCAAAATCTAAATGACTTAAATAATCTCCATTTACTTTCACTCCTTTAGCTTCCCATTTTAATCCACAAAATACTTCTTGCAGCACTGCTGTAAAAAGTTTTGGATATATGGAGTCACCCTGTCTTACACCCTTCCCAATATTGACTTTCCTAGTATCATTATGTAATCTAATTGTTGCTGTTGCATTTTTATAAATACTCTTTAAAATATGACAATATCCTGGATCTATATCTTGATGATCCAATGCTTTAATCACTGAGAAATGTTTATAGAATCAAATGCCTTTTCATAATCTACAAATCCAAAGCATAATCGCAACTCATATTCATTGGTCCTTTCTATAACTTCTCTCAATATTTGGATATGATCTACTATAACTAAAATCACTTTATATCCAGCTTGTTCTCTTGGTTGATGGAAATCCAATATTCTCTGTAGACGAGTTGTAATTATTTTGGTAAAAATTTTGTATAAAACTAATAAAAGGCCGATAGGTCTGTAATTTCTAATATCTTCTTTATCACCCTTTTTAAATATTAATATTAGTAATGCATTCTTCCAATCATCTGGTACATCTAACATAAATAAGATTATATATATAATTTAAGTTGTTAAATTTTTTTTGTTTAAAAAAAAAATTATGGTCTGTATGTCACAATGGTGTTTGAAGAAAAATCAGTCTTCAAGCGGCTACTACAATATCAACACAGTTCATAGCCTGATCTCTGGTTTTAATTTTTAATGGCTGGCAGGAGTGTCTTCAAAATACAAACTAAAAATATCATCCACAAATAGTGTTTCAAAATAGTTGGCAAGAAAAATATTTTTATTGCAAAAAATAAATGAGGTCAATGCAGCCACCTTGCAAGCAGTTGCTTGCAGACGGTTGTCGCAGGTTCGCTTCCCCGCCTATGCTTTGAATAATAATAATAATAATAATAATAATAATACATTGTACAGGCTTAAACCTGCAATAATAATAATAATAATACATTGTACAGGCTTAAACCTGCATTTATATATGTAATATATGCAGGATTCGAACTCAGACTTTTACACGACCCACTACTCTCAGTACCATCTCATATTGCTGACCCACCTGATCACACACATGTTGAAAAGATAAATAATCACCAATATAATAATATAGTAATCTAGATCAACTGACGATTGCTGGTTTTAGCATGAAATACGTATATTGGTGATTATTTATCTTTTCAACATGTGTGTGATCAGGTGGGTCAGCAATATGAGATGGCACTGAGAGTAGTGGGTCGTGTGAAAGTCTGAGTTCGAATCCCGCATATTATAATAATAATATTATTATTATTATTATTATTATTATTATTATTATTATTATTATAATAATAATAATTGTAATAATAATAATAATAATAATAATAATAATAATAATAATTAGGCAACTTGTTTGATTTGTCTTGAAGAGTTATATTTAAAAAGCATAACATGTTCGTCATGATATCATGAAATACAATCATTTAAAGGTTCTTTTCCTTTCAGGTTATTTTAAATACCTGGGTGGGATGGCTAAGCAGAAAAAAATTCTGGATCGGTACTTTTTTTTGCAGCAACAAATTGTTTACTTTTGAAGAAAAACTAAGCGTTTATCAGAAGGAAATACAAAACCAAATACTATATAATTTTCCAATCATATTAAAAGCTAAACAAGATGGTATGACATTTCTCAGGAAAACTATATGATCATTTCAAATTATTTAATTGCCTTATACAAAAAAATTTAAGAGCATATTTCAGGATTTAAAAAAATATTAATTTTCTTTTGCTTGTAGAAAATACCTGGTACTTAAAAACTGAGTCAGTGTTCAAGGTCTAGCAAGACTTTGTACAATAATTATGTATAATGATTGTGTGAAATAATTATATATATATAACTGTAACAATAAATATGTAGCAATGTAACTATCAATGTGTAGCGATATTGTTAGTTCATAGCATAGCTGCCCGTTTAAGTTCAGAGAGCTATAAAAAATGCCATATATGGTGAAGCGTGTAATGTAAAAAATGCCATATTTGGTAATGTTTGTAAAGATTCCAGAAGTCTTGAGGGGAATATAAATTTCCAGAACCTGGTCTGTATGTTCTGGTATTAATCTAAGTCGGAGTCTCCTGCCTCTGGAAGTCCAAAAGCAGGACTAAGGTTTATTATGTGCAGGTCACCACGACCTTTTATTATTTTAATGCACCTTAAATAGGCTATGTGCATATGTAAATATGCTCATAAAAATTATTTAAATTAAACTATTAGTCTACCATCTCAATCCGCTCACAGGACTCCATACTGATATTTTATTTTGCGTGTAGAAAATCAGCGGAAGTGGAACTTAGAAACAGCAATTATTATATGCTTGTGCAGCATTAAGATATAATTACGCAAAGCTACTTGGCTGGAAAATGATACTAATCCGGAGATTATTTTTAAATAAATGAGGGAGGAAAAGGAATATGCCAAATTTTGGAAATTGGTGTCTGATTGTATAAATTTGTGCTAAATACTGCTCGTGTTGATACATTAATGTATCTTTGTGAATTATCCTATTCTAAAAATGAAATATGCACCTATATGTAAATTAGTTCAATGATTGTCACATTTATCATGTATTAAGAGAAGCATGTAGCAATTATCAAACTGATTTACCTAAAATAATCAAAAGTTTGTCTCAACATCAAAAATTACACTTATTTGATACGTTCAGGTTTATTTTT
Source organism: Epiperipatus broadwayi (assembly GCA_028023455.1). Taxonomy (NCBI): domain Eukaryota; kingdom Metazoa; phylum Onychophora; class Udeonychophora; order Euonychophora; family Peripatidae; genus Epiperipatus; species Epiperipatus broadwayi. Next base: position 2,895,217 of record JAQFVV010012508.1, on the reverse strand, counting down.
TACATTATATCATTATGGTTTAGTGTATTATGTTATGGCTCACATACCATAGCAATCACATGTATGTGTTATATAATGAACATTAATAGATCCTAACAAGCTTTTCCGAATATCCCTATCCCCAAACCGGTTTCTAGCTGCTGGCTGTCATCAGTGAGGCACTAGGATATTCAGACATTAGAGCTAGAAACCGGTCTGGGAATAGAGATATTCAAAAAAGCTTAAGAGCTGTTAATGCTCATTATATAACGTTTGTAGTAAAAGTTTATTAAATTAAGTCACATGATGTATGTCTTGCAATTGCAAATATGTATGTGAACCAAAAAAAAAGGTTGAGTATTGTTTTATAATATATTATATAAATGGCATTTAAATATGAATGGAAACTAAAATAAATATCTATATTTCACATACAAATATCCTATAATGTTATTTAACACAAATTCTTTAATAAATAAAATCAAAATTCTATTATTTGAATTAAACTACATCTTAATTTTAAATTGGTGAATTATTACATATTAAGATTAGGTATACTAATTAGTATAAATAAATAAAAAAGGTGTATGGATTTTTCTGAAAATTAGCTTATAGTCAAGCCTAGTCAGACATTCTGTCATTGTTCAATGAATGATTATTTAGTTACTACTATCTAGAGAGAACCGCAAAGAAGGACAACTACAAAAATCTCATCACCAACCAATTTCTACCTTGGGAAATGTCACTGTCATTTTCATTATTTTTCTGGACAGAAATCCAAATTGCTATATAGAGCATGAAAAATATATTATATTTATTATGCAAAATTTAACAATAACCAGGAATAATTGTAGTGATGAAATGGAACTGATTTTTTAGCAATGCCTTGAATGTTCTTGAAAATAAACTGGTTGTTTTACAATAGTGTGTTGAAACCGCCAGAGGGCATTATTTCTATGATAGTGCACAGAAATATGCCATTTAGGCGGCCTCCACCACTATCGAACGTTCTATTTCTAATGCGTAAGCCTAGAAATAGTCTGTTGATATGGGAGGGTGGCTGCTGTGTTGATTTCTATGCTAATGCACAGAAACATGACATTTGCCAATCTGCCACAGAAGCTATCGTGTCAGCTTACAGCTCAGATTTCGGGGCTAAGCATTTTGGATGTGGGATCACATTTCACTTTTGGTTACACAGTATTGTCTGAAGGTGGCTGGAATTCCGATTGTCAAAACTATTTTAATATTCATTAAGACCACCTCCCCCTCAATATGCCATGTTTTAGGAAGGTCTACTAACAATTATGAGCAGAGTCTCATGCTTCTTTAGACCCCATTTCCTGCTGAAAAAGTTGGGCAAGTGTAGGTTTAAGCATGATTCCTATCAAATCATGCTCTAAGTCACATTTCATGCAAGAACAACTGCCAGCTGAATCAAATGGCTGAAATAGGAAACTTAACGAATGTCAAAGAAAGAACCGAATTCTCTGATTGCTGAAACCGGGTTATCAAACAAAACAGCTTAAAGCTGCATGCCTGCTGTTTTTTTTCCTGAAGATCCCAAAAAGTTGGTTTTAATTGCCGTACATATTGATGTTTTTAGAAATTACCGTCAAAACTTTGTCAACCTTCGAGTTTTTTGCGTTCCGTTCTGTTAGCAATTGGAAACACCCTCCCCCCTTTTTCCCCTCTCCCAAAGTTTGACTTTGGCTTGTAAATGTTACCATTAAATGGATAATAGATTTATTTATAGTTTATAAAAATAATAAAACAAACAAACAAAAAAAAAGAAGAAGAATCGGCTGATTTTTTTGTCGTACAATACCGAACCGAAAATATAAGGGTTTAATGAGAAGAATAAAAACAAAAAAAAAATGGTAACTACTTTTTAAAATTCATTTTTAATTGATGTATTTTTTTTTTTTTTTTTTTTGGGGGGGGTTGCCAAAATTGATTTGATAGCCGCCGTACTTTTTAAATGTGATAAACAACAACAACAAAAAAATACATAGACTAAAAAAAAAAAAAAAAACCCGGCCCCCTTTAGAAAATATAAATAATGAAAAGAATAAAAAAAAAATTAAGTACTTTTACATGTAAATTCATTTTTTGTTAATTTTTTTATGCATTTTTATTTTTTTTTGGTTGTGTTTAAAAAATTGATTTGATATTACTTTTATAAATGTGATAAACAAAAAAACCAAAGCCAAAAAAAAAGAAAGAAACCCGGCCCTGGAAACATTATATTTATCTTTGTTTACAAACAAACCACGCCCTCTGGCGGTTTTAACATGCTATTATAAAACAACCAATAAACTTTTTGAAATCCCACTTTAATCCATCCAAGCAATACCAATTTAATATATACATATATATTTTTAATTCTTGGATAGAAATTATAATGACTTTCTTCTTTTTTCCAAATTGTTGGCATTCTTTAGTAAAAAAATTTACATAAATAACATTCAAATATGTAAACTTGTTCTAATAAATAATAAATTCCCACTTACTATTATACTGTATAAATAGTAAATTATATATATACAATATTGAAATTTATCAAATACAAATTTTGAAAATATTATTATTTCTAGTCAATTATTACACTAATAGATCTAACTTATCTTATTATATTTTCGGGAATAGAATTGAAATCAGATACTGAGCAATGGACGTCATGAACGAGTAACTAAACAAATTATCACACATCAAATTAAATAAAGAATTCAGTAAATTTAGAAAAACATTGATAAACTCCACCTGAAAATTTTACTCAAATTCTGAATTGCAGCGATGCTAATCACGTATTTTTCCATACTGAAATCTTTCATAGATTACAAATTAAGATTATCAGATTATATATAAAGGCTAGTACTGTAATAACAATAAAAATAATAAATATAACAGTAATTAATTATTATATACAGTCTTTCAATCCACAAAAGTACTTTTGGTTAATTCCTTAACCTTCCTCAACTTCTATTAAATTCAAAAAACAAAATGGAAGCAAACATCCTCAACTCAAATCCCATAAATCCCTAATTTTAATGTTAGCAGCTTGTCATAAAAAAATGGATTTTCATAAATTAATTTTGAAATCTAATTATTTCAAACATGAAACATCTATGAATAATTTCAAATGACTACGCACCCAAAGCATTAAACTTAAATATTAACTGATAAACTAATAATCAGCTTTTTAAGCTAATGCACATGCGCTTTGTGGATCTTAATAATAAATGAATACTCTCATTTTCCAATACAAGATAAAGTCTTTGTGAAAGAATAGAATGAATCATCTATTCTTTCAACCCAAATGTTTAAGTATGGGCAAATCTTAAGTACTGGAAATGAGAGCATAAAAATATTAAACAATCACTGTAAATTACTTTTACTATGTCTGAATGAATATGTTTAATTTCATTTAAGAATGATGTATCGTAAATTCTAGTAAATTTCCCAGGTGTCATTCATTCAGACATAGTAAAAGTAATTTAAAGTGATTGTTTAATATCGTTACGCTCTCATTTCCAGTACTTAAGATTTGCCCATACTTAAACATTTGGGTTGAAAGAATAGGTGATTCATTCTATTTTTTCACAAAGACTTTATCTTGTATTGGGAAATGAGAGTATTCATTTATTGTTAAGATCTACAAAGTGCATGTGCATTAGCTTAAAAAGCTGATTATTAGTTTATTACAATTCAGAAACATCATGCTATATAAAATAAATATCTCATTAACTGATAAACCGATTCAATTTTATCCATTTATAAATCATTAGAATATATATCATGTCATGAATAAATTATTTTTTAATCAATTAATGATCAGAATAATTATATAATAAAGGAGGACATCTAATCCAGCCCATTATTTAAAATAGCAAAAGTCATAACTATACGCTATTTTCAAGAATATATATTCCATGTAAGTTTCAACCATTAGTGACTCCTATCTAAAATCCATTCCTATTACACCTAAGTCTTGTTTTATGCAGATTTTTTAAATGCGAGTTTGAAGTTATGCGATTCATGTTTCTTCTTAATATCTTTTTGTGCGGTTTTCTTTTATGCAATAAAGAAGTTCATATTTCACTATATTTATTAGATATCAAAAAAATATAAATTATTAATAACTTATTTTGACTTGAAATACTTTTTTTTTTTTCAAAAATAGAACGTTATATTAGCAGCTAACGTTGATATGGCCTGAAGCTGTTTAGACAACTTAGCTTCTACTAAAAATATCACAATTAATATTCGAAAATTTTAAACTTTTAAAACAGAAACAGAAATAAATATTCTTTTAGATTTTTAAAAATAATCAGAAATAAAGATTTTGTTGATTTTGTAAACTAAAAATAATGTTTCTAGAAATGATAACGTATAATTTTTTGTTTGGATTGCGATCTCATTTGTTTAATATTTATAGAAACAAAATGGGACAAATAAAAATGTCAGAAAATGCTGAAATCTGAGTTTGTTGCTATGAACAAGCTCTTAAATTCCAATGAGAGCTAAATAGTTGTTGTATGTCTGTGTTATGTATGTGTATGTTTATATTTTTTTTTATACACATGTATATGGAGAAACTTTTAGGCAGAAAAAAGTTATAACTTTTTTCTATTTAAAAAGAATGTATCTTTAAAATGTGTTTATATTTTCTTTTATACATGTATGTACATGGAGAAACTTTTAGACAGAAAAAAGTTACAAGTAAAAATATTTAAGGACTTTTAATTTCTACTTAAAAAGAACATATCTTTAAAAGTTTTTACTCGTAACTTTTTTTTGTCTAAACATTTCTTCATGTACATACATGTATAAAAGAAAATTTAACCATTAGTCATTATTAATACATTCGTAGAAGTGTGTTATATATAGAGAGAGTTGCACTAGTGGAAGTGCATTCTATAACAGCTAAACATAACAGTCTGGATATCGCGAGCTTCATAAACAAGTAGTAAAATCATCATCTCAAAGTTTAGTCACCAATTACATTCTCAATAGAAAACCATTAACACAGCTCAAGACTGAAGGTGGCGCTAGTTGTACTGCCTCTTGTGATGAATCTGATGTCTTGCCAGTTTACAAACGAACCATATATTGTCAAATAGCGATAATAATTAAAATATGTATGAAAAAATGTAAAATTAAATACTATTGTTAATAAAAAAATTAAAAAAAGTTTGTCTTGTATCAATTTTTTTCAAATATTTGAAATTTTTTATTAGTCATACTTTATTTCCTAATTTTTTTTATGCAAATTTTAAAGTAATTTTTTTTTGTTGTTTATGAAAATTACTGGAACATATCCCCCATTTTTCAAGGTAAGTTAAGTCTATTTTTGAGCGATTTTTTTTAATGCGGGTTTTCTGCAGAACCTATCTACTGCATAAAACGAGACCCAGGTGTATCTATTTTGATAGAATTGTTTACAGTTTTTATATATCAAAATGGGCCTATGGTTTTACTATTCTTTTTAGATTCATATAAGAGGATTTAAACTCTGAGGTTAATTGGTATTAGGAATAACCACAGTGATTATCCTTGGGCACTGTATCCAGTCATATTTCCTTAGAATTATTCCCATCAAACATGTCAAAGTACAGGGACAGTATATTTCATGCCACTATTGATGTAATTTATTTTTTTAAATAAAATTATTACTACACTTTATTTTATAAGTATCAATTTTTTTGCACTCTTAATTTTGAACACCAATCACGTGACATAAATATATTAACGATTTTTAGAAATCATTTATTAAACTAGAGATTAGTATTAGCTCATATATAAACTTTAAACCCATACTCCAGATTAGGTTACCATCTTTAAAATGAGAAACATCTATAGATTAGGTACAAATCCGTCCCTAGTTTCTTAGATGTTAGCATCTCCGTTTACTACTAATAGTTAAAAAAAAACCATGGGAGTGAATCATGGGGTGTGTGTTGTAGCTATATTTAACCAGGTTTGGAATGAGAGGGGAAATGCAGTTTTAAACTTAAAATAATAAGATTATAATGAAATAAAAATTTATTTACAGTATTTAGGTGGGTTTGTATTCATATTAAAAAAAATCATTTAACTAGATTGAATTCAATTTATGAGATATGATATGCTTACATCTCACATAAAATGATCATATATTTATTATTATTTAACAAGTAAAGATCGGCAATAAATCAATCGATAAACAGATATATAAAAGTTATAATAAATATTAATAATTGAATAAGTAATTAATTATAAATTCTATTTGCTTTAACTTTTAAAAAAATTACATTAAAAAAAGAAAAAATATATATATTTAAGGGGAAAACAAAATGAAAATTCAGAGAGTATTAATTTTAATATTTGCTATAAATACTTTTTTTCTTTTATAAAGCCTTTTATTAACTGAAATACAGGCTTATTATATACTTGTATCAATATATGTAATATATAGGGTATATGAGCACAGACTTTCACATGACCTATTTACTCTCCACTCTATACACTTGAACACATATATGTCGAAAAGATAAATAATCACCAATAGACGTATTTCATGCTAAAACAGCAATCATCAGTTGGTCCAGATTATCATCTCTACACATATATGCCATAAGTTCTCATATATATATTCTAACCCAATTAAACGTGACGAACCTATACAAAATAAAACGACGTACGTACGGGCCATTCCTATAACCTAGTAAAAGCAGTGAGCGGTATTATTAAATATAATACGGACGCCTCCAACCCTCTATTGTCTAATATGATATTTGAAAACTCTTCGTTAGGTTAGTTATATAATTCGGCTACAGAGATATGCAGCTCAGACAGAGATCGAATAAAAATAATTATCATTAATAAAATAGATTTAATAAAACCATTTAGAATAAACTAACATGCTCTCTCTATCTAAATACATTCTCTGAGCTATAAGTACTTGCACTGTTCGACAATGATGATGATGATTTTATTTCATTGTTAATATTACTGACTCAATAAAACATTCAGCAATTTGTCAATATGATCTCAATATTTGATTATTATACAATTTAAAAGTTTCCATCTCTTTAACCATGCCACACTTGTAATATTAATCATACTGAATTAATTCTTTCTTTAAGAGCACTTATAATACTGACACTAATCTCAGGGTTCTCTGTTATATTTAACAAAATGCTCGGCAGTATTGTGTTGTCCAATAGAACTGACATTCTGGTTGGCTATAGAAAACATTTAACTTATTTAAATTCCAGGTCTATGGTTGTTTGCCCTCTATTATTTAAAATTTAAACTAAATTGCTTGAGAATCTGACATGTATCTTATTATATTACAAATAAATTAAAATTTAATCAAATGTAAAAGATAATAATGAAAAAAAAAACCTTTTGAATGTTGGATTAATTACACGACATTAATTAAAAAAACATTTACCTTTTTAAATATAATTACGTCCTATACAGACTAGGAAGTTGGAGACTGCTGATGTTATTGTATGCAGCCCAGTCATATGAAATAATGTGCGTACACTGTCTACAACTTAAGAATTTAAAATAACTACATTTATAGCACATGTTGCAAAAAAAAAAAGACACCTTATGTGTCCAACGGCGCGAATTACACGCATACGTGTACAGTTTTATAGTTACAAAAGATGTCTGCTACATGCTTAGTACCTGATAGTGAAATTTTAAGGGTTGCTGCTATTCTGGCAGAAGAATGGAATATGCGTGGATTTGATGACAATGGGGAGCCATTAATTGTCGAAATAGACGAAACCTACTATTTCTACCGAAAATATCACAGGGAGGCTATACGGACAGGTCATTGGGTGTTTGGCGGCATAGAGAGAGCATCAAGAAAGTGCTTCTTGATAGAAGTGGCAGACAGGACGGCTGATACACTGGAGGGCCTGATACAGCGGGTCATTTTACCAGGTACGCACATTATTTTAGATGGCTGGGCTGCGTACAATAACATCAGCAGTCTCAACAATGGTGTGTATTTGCATTCGGTTGTCGTCCAACAGGAAAACTTCATGGATCCCAAAGACCGAGACATACACAGCCAGAATATTGAAAACATGTGGATGAGAGCAAAGCATAAGCTGAAATTCCAATGTGGCATTAGCAGAGCTTTGTTTTCATCGTACCTGCACGAATTGCCCTCCGGAGTAGATACAGCAATATCGCTTTTTTTTCCAACTTCCTAGTCTGTATAGGACGTAATTATATTTAAAAAGGTAAATGTTTTTTTTATTATCTTTTACATTTGAATAAATTTTCATGTAATTGTAAGACAGTAGCATATACTTTTTTATTTTAAATTCTTAAGTTGTAGACAGTTTAAAATCTTAACTTTCAAAGAAATTAAAAGTAATTATTTTAATTAATGTCATGTAATTAATCCAACATTCAAAAGGTTTTTTTTTTTTTTTATCATTATCTTTTACATTTGATTAAATTTTAATTTATTTGTAATATAATAACATACATGTCAGATTCTCAAGCAATTTAGTTTAAATTTTAAACAATAGAGGGCAAACAACCATAGACCGTTATAGTGAACTTTTACCAAAGTTTCTTCTATTCTGGCGCATTTAATAATTAAGCAAAAAAAACATAATAGCGTTGGATATTAATTCTTCTTTGAATTAACTTATATAATTTTGGGATCCAAGAAAGACAATACATAACTTAACATGACAAATATTTTGACGCTTGACGATCACATATATACAATTCTTTTCCTTTTTAATATTGGCGATACGTACCATTTTATTTAGCTAGCTGGTTTAAGAATAAACTAATGCGCGACTTTTAGGAAATATTATAATTATAAAGACTGCAGCTGACTTACGTAGATAGAATTTTAAGGACTCTAGTTGAGGTATAATATAACATATTATATTATAAAGTTATAATTAAGTCACTTATATTGGTAATTTTTATTCCTACTCTAAGAATTATAAGTCTTCTTTAATAATGAATTTCCGTGATATGCACGCATACAAAATTTTCAATATTTGCCTTGAGAAAATTTATATTTTCCTTTTAAAAATTATGCAGGTGCATAAGTAACTATCCTTTATCATTCATATTATTTCTAGATAATTTTCATTGAATAAATTATATTTTAATGTGAGGAGCTTTCATTATTTTTAAATGCAGACAATGTCAGTTAAAAAGAGCGCGAAATTTTATAGTTAACTTTCCTTAGCTTTTATAATATGTCTTTTAAATTATAAATTTTTCTTTTATACCAAGAAAAAATTATCAAATAAGGTAAAGTTAATAAATAATTGTTTATTTGCTGGAAATTATTTATATTATTTACTTTAAACATAATGACGCTTTCAGTGATTACTGTAGTCAATACGGTCATTTTAAACTTTAGCACACGATAGTATAATCTTTTAGTATAAAAACTTTATAATAGGTCGATGGACATAGAAAAGCAGAATATCCTATCAATTAAGATTAGCCAAACATGATATTATCAAACATTTAATGGACTGATATTTATTTCTGCAATAAAAATTATAAAAAAAATTTGTTACCGAATTTCAGTACTGACTCCTCCTTGGACTAATAGCAGACTAACTTTTCTCCAGTTTTTGGCGGTCTTGTTTTTATTTTAGCGACCTCTTACAGAGAAAAAATCATTTAATTATACATAAACAAAAGAAAGGAAAAAAAAAAAAACTTATTACAGTTATATTTTGTTCTGTATGGTTTAAATGGATTACAGAATAATTTGACAAATAATGTAAAATAATAAATACATGTAATTGACACTGTTTCTTAGTGGTGTATATTTCTGTATACATTATTGTCTAAAATAATTTAAAAATTAAAATTACCAGAAGCTATGTTGTTACGATAAGATACTCATCTATCCCCCCCTGTCCATCTACAATCAATTACTATTTACAATATGCCTTTATACTATATTAAATTGCTCTTATGGTTATTATTTTTAATTAAACTATTTATGCTCTTTTCCAAAATGACATTAAATTACTAAATTTATTAGCTATTTGCTTAAAATACGTTAAAGTGAGTAACTAGAATACTTTATTAATCACTTAATATTATTACTATTTTATTTCTTTATTTTCTAGAAAAAAAACTAGCATTGTTTTCCTATGGAAACGATGCTAAATAGACCAAGTGTCAATAACACTAGGTTACAATATATATATCAAGATAGTCAATCTTCCTACTTTAATGGACAGACTTCAATCCACTCCACACTCCAACTCTTCAACCGTCCATCCAATTGAAAATCTGATGATGGAACGCTCAAAACCTTTTATTTTAAATATCTTATCACAAAATCAGAATTCTGATTTTGCCCTTTAATCTCCTAAAAATATAGATTCGAAGATCTTTTTAAAAATTTATCTGTAAGATAGTTTGTTTGTTTTTTACTGGAAAGGTTTAAGGCTTCATTTAATGTACCTTTCTTAAGTTATTCTCTGAAGAGAATGATGGTTTAACTGGATTATGTATTCATTATGATAGACTGAAAAAAGTCACGTGAAAGATGGCAGACACTGATAATTCTATATCCTCAATGATTAATGCATATAAAGTAACAAGACGCTTTTAAAATTGGCATCTGCAGGAGATAATTCGAGATTTAGTTGACCAATATTCTAATAAGATTTACACCGCAGTATAGTGAGATTTTCAGCTATTCTACTGTTTTTTTTCCATATGTCATAGCATCGGCCCGGATGCGAACCCGCGATAATCGTCTGCAAGCAACTGCTTGCTTGCAAGGCGACTGCGCTGACCTCTCGGCAACAACGCTTGACGATAATAGTTTGCAAATTAGCTGTTTTTTAATTAACTAAAAATTCCATTCTGGAATGCTGTTAAACAGTTTTTGCTAGTTGAGATAATCATTTTCTTAACAAAAAAAGCTTTCTAAATACAACAACTAAAAATTGGAGTCTCTCAAATCTTTTTCTTATCAATGCTATTCACAATTAAACATAATAAATCCGGAGACATTTGTTTATTGCTACAAATTAATTTTTAAAAAGAAATTATTTTTTAAAAAAAAAAATATCACTTGCTGATATGAATAAGAATGAAATAAATAGCTTGCAACTTTTAGATGAAAAAAATTAATGCTCCCTAGAAACCTTCACTTATATTATTTTTTCCCCTTCTTTCTCTTTTATATACCTATTTTAGTGTATGGATGAAAGTAAGGTCAAACTAGCTTTGATTCTAAAAGTAGTCTAAATCAGTACGACATATAATACAAAATTACATAATACATCAAATCAAAATGATTTTATTTTTTAAACGTAGCTCACACATTGTCACTGAGAAAATGCAGATATACAGTTAAATAGTAGTCAAGCATTGGTGGTCGAGAGGTCAGCACGACTGCCTTACAAGAAGTTGTCCCGGGTTAGCGGGTTCGCTTCCTGCCCGATGCTATGACACATGAAGAAAAAAAACTAGGAGATTATTATTTTAGAAAGTCATCCATCTTGGCACTATATCAAATAATCACTGTGTTCCAATTTATTTGGAAATGAAAGCTAAAATGTTTATTTACAAAAGTAGAACATTTATTGGTTTGTTCCGCTGTAGGAAGCTGGAAAACCAAAGATCAAATTATAAAATATGTCCTCCTAAAAACGGGCATTTAGTAGCTATGTTTAGATTCATTTAACATTTATTGTAATTAATAAGATCAATGTATAAGCCAAAGCATATATCTATAGTCATAATCCTAATTTAGTGTCAAGATCAATCAGTCATATATTTACTACTAAATTATAAAGACATGAAGTTAATTTGTATTTATATATACATAAAATTAAAAACAAAATTGAAATAGACAACTGACTATAAATAAAAATATTATTTAATACATCAATCCGATTTTCATTCCTTAATGGAATCTTTTCAAAATGTTTTTTTACACAATCACATGTGATGTACTGTGACTTCTCCTTAAACGGAGTCAGGAATCTCTCAGCAACTATGCTCAAAGAAACCTGTTAGCCACTTTACCTTCCCCTTCCATTCCCCACCCTAAGCTTTCCCATAATCTGCTCCATCCCATTTCCACAACATAAACTTTGTCAACTCTATGGCCTTTATATCTAAATTCCCCTTATCTTTTCCCAAACCTAACATAAAAACCAATAACTCACTTTCTGTATAATCACTTTGTTCATATTTAATCTTCCATAACTTCATTATTTGTACCCTTTCTGCTTCCAAGCATTTACATTGAAGTAACAGATGCCTAATATTTTCTATGCCTTCCTTACACAACTTGCAGACTAAATCACCCATATTTTTCTATTTATGTGTATATTTCATTGTTGCTAAAGATCCCGTTCGAGCCTTAAACAATAAACTACTTTCATTACTATTATCATAAATTAACTCACACCCAATGTTCTATTTACTTCTATATATATTTAAACTCATTTTACTCTCCATACTAGTTCTCCATCTTTCCAACTCCCTATTCTTTATTAATGCATCTATTCTTATATCCCACTCCTTACCACTATAACACTCAACAATCCTCCTAACACAATCATCCCACCTTTTGTACAAGTATACTGACATAACTTTTTTATCCAAATCTTTTGCATATTGCATTACCTTTTTCATCCATCTTGTAGCCTGTCCTTTACTTGTAATCCAATTAAATACTATTTTGGCTATTCTTTTATTATCCATAAACTGCAATATACCAAACATTTTCATTTTACTTTTTGCATCTCTCATATAAAAACTTGACCATTCCATTTCTCCTTGAATTGCCTCCTTTGCTGTCCACACCTCTACATCTAATGCATGTCTTCCTACTTCCCTTTGTACTTTCTCTAAATAATCTAAAACCCTTTTACTAACACATAATGCATCATTACCATACGTTAACCCTGCTACTGCAACTCCCTTCCATACAATTCTAGCTACATCATATTTATTATATGAAAACACTGTTCATTTCTTTACCAAACCATTTCTTTTCTTTGCTTCATTTACCAATTTTTTCTCCCATTCATCCAAGCAATTTTCCTGATTACATAAGATGATTCCCAAATACATATATCTGTCCCCCACACTTAACTTTATATCCCGCAATAAAAATTCTACATCTACTCCAATTACACTACAACAACGCCTCCCAATGGGCATCATTTACATTACATTACACTAAATATAATTATTAAAATACATACATTCAATATAATTAGTAGAATACATTTATGTACATAAATATGATTAAACTTATTACAGCCCCCCCCCCTCCATAATATATATATATACAAATAATCTTTTAAAAAAAACAATAATAATTATCTATTCTTTTTATTTTTAAAATTATAACTCTAAAGTTTTCAATAATGTAACAATGCCCATTTCCCCCCTATTTGTGCAGGACCTTTAACCACGTTTATACATTTCTTTAAATTTTCTTGAATATATAAAGTCTCATAACATTTTCTTTCCTTGTAATTTTTAACATACTTTGAATATTTTTTTCACAATTCAGTATCTTAAAAATTACAAGGAAAAGAAATGTTATGAGACTTTGTATATTCAAGAAAATTTAAGCAAATATGTAAATGTGATTAAAAGTCCGGCACAATTAGGGTGAGGGGCATTGTTAGATTGTTGGAAACTTTTGAGTTATAATTTTAAAAGTAGAAGGGATTATTGGTTGTTTTTTTTAATTATTTGTATATATATATTATGGGGGAGGGGGACTGTAATAAGTTTAATCATTTTTATGTACATATATGCATTTTACCAATTATATTTAATGTATATTTTAATAATTATATTTATTGTAATGTAATGTAAATAATGTCCACTGGGGGCAGTTGCTGTAGGGTAAGAAAAAAGGGATTTAGTTATGAAGGTCATGGAGTTGACAAAGATTATGTTGTGGAAATGGTATGGAACAGATTATGGGAAAAGTTAGGATGGAGAATGGAAAGGGAAGGTAAAGTGGCTAAAAGGTTTCTCTGGGCATAGTTGCTGAGAGATTCCTGACTCTGTATAAGGAGAAGTCACAGTGCATCACATCACATCGTCACATAGGGAGTTAGAGAGATGGAGAACTAGTATGGAGAGTAAAAACAGTTTAAACATATATAGAAATAAACAGAATATTAGGTGCGAGTTAATATATGATAATAGTAAGAAAAGTAGTTTATTGTTTAAGGCTTGAACAGGATCTTTAGCAACAAGAGAATATACATGTAAATGAAAAAATATGGGTGATTTAGTCTGCAAATTATGTAAGAAAGAAATAGAAAATATTAGGCATCTGTTAATTGAATGTAAATGCTTGAAAACAGAAAGGGCACATATAATGAAGTTATGGAAGAATAAATATGAAAAAAGTGATTATACAGAAGGTGGATTATTGGTTTTTATGTTCGGTTTGGGAAAAAATAAGGGGGATTTAGATATAAAGGCCATAGAGTTGACAAAGATTATGTTGTGGAAATGAGATGGAGCAGAATATGGGAAAACTTAGACTGGGGAATGGAAAATAAAGTGGCTAACAGGTTTCTCTGGGCATAATTGCTGAGAGATTCTTGACTTTGTTTAAGGAGAAGCTACAGTGCATCACATGTAAATAGATATGTAATGGATATAGAAAAGATGTTAGATGTGAAGGATAGAGTGATAGAAAATGTGAATGGGAATATTAGGTGTACAAAAAATGAACTGAATGAAGTAGAGTAGAAATTGAAAAGTGGAAAAGCAAGAGGTTTAGATGGATGGGTAGCAGAGATGGATGAATTTAGGATATAGGGCAAAAGTACAGTTATTATCCTGTTTTAATAAAATGGCACAGAATAGAGTTTTTCCGAGTAGTTGGAGTAATACAAGAGTAATATTATTATTTAAAGAAAAGGGTAAGGATCATAGAAAGTTAAATAATTATAGACCAATAGCGGTAACATCAGTTTTATATAAAGTTTTCTCATATATGGTGGCTAAAAGAGTTGTAAAATGGATGGAAGGGAATAATGTAGTGGGGGAAATGCAAGGAGGTTTTAGATTATATAGGCATATAGGAGATAGTTTATTTGTAAGTTACACAACTTATGGATATGAGTAGGAATTCAGGTAGGCAGATATATATGAGTTTTATAGATATAGAGAAGGCATATGATAGAGTTAATAGAAATAGATTATGGATAAGTTTAGCAAATTTGGGAATGGATGAAGCTTTAGTGGATATTATTAAGAAATTATATAAAAATAATTACTATTTATATATCAATTAAGGAATATAGAATCAGTTAAAGTTAAAAATGGGATAGGACTAAGGCAAGAATGCTCTATGTCACCTATTTTGTTTTTGTTGTATTTGAGTGAAATGGAAAGAGCAATAGAAAGAATAGGGAGTATATACTTTTTCAGGTCTTTTTTTTTTGCAGATATATTTTTGTGGGCAGAAAGAAGAGACGATATTGAAGCTATGTTGAGGACATGTGCAAGGGTGGGTAAAAAGATGGGAATTAAATTTAGTGAAGAAAAATGGGGAAAGAGAAGATGTAGAATTTTTATTGGGGGATATAAAGTTAAGTGTGGTGAATAGATATAGCTATTTGGGAATTATCTTAAGTTTAGATGAATGGGAAAATAAAATTGATAAATTAAGCAAAGAAAAAAAAGGGATTGATAAAGAAATTAAGTGTTTTCATATAATAAATACGATGTTGCTAGAATTATATGTGAGTTGCAGTAGCAGGGTTAACATATGGCAATGATGTGTTATGTGTTAGTAAAGTTGTATTAGATTATTTAGAAAAAGTACAAAGAGAAGTAGGAAGACATGCATTGGATGCAAATGTATGGACAGCATTGGAGACAATTCAAGAAGAAATGGGATGGTCAAGTTTTTATGTGAGAGATGCAAAAAGTAAAATGAAAATGTTTGGTAGATTGCAGTTTATGGATAATAAAAGAATAGCCAAAATAGTATTTAATTGGGTTACGAGTAAAGGACAGGCAACAATATGGGTGAGAAAGGTAATGCAGTATGCAAAAGATTTGAATAAAGAATTTATATCAGTATATTTGTACAAAAGATGGGATGATTGTGTTAGGATTGTTGAGTGTTATAGTGGTAAGGAATGGGATAAACGAATAGATTCATTAATAAAGAATAAGGAGTTAGAGAGATAGAGAACTAGTATGGAGAATAGAAAGAGTTTAAACATATATAGAAGTAAACAGAATATTAGGTGCAAGTTAATATATGATAATAGTAAGGAAAGTAGTTTATTGTTTAAGACTAGAATGGGATCTTTAGCAACAAGAGAATATACATGTAAATGGAAAAATATGGGTGATTTAGTCTGTAAATTGTGTAAGGAAGGAATAAAAAATATTATGCATCTGTTAATTGAATGTAAATGCTTGAAAATAGAAAGGGTACAAATAATGAAGTTATGGAAGAATAAATATGAAAAAAGTGATTATACAGAAAGTGGATTATTGGTTTTTATGCTGGGTTTGGACCAAGATGGGGGGGTAGATATAAAGGCCATAGAATAGACAAAGATTATGTTGTGGAAATGGGATGAAGCAGAATATGAGAAAACTTATAGAGTGGGGAATGGAAAATAAAGTGGCTAACAGGTTTGTCTGGGTATAATTGCTGAGAGATTCCTAAATCTGTTTAAGGAGAAGCCACAGTACATCACATCACGTGATTGTGTAAAAAGAAACACCTTAAAAAGGTTCCATTAAAGAATGAAAGCCGGATTAATGTATTAAATAATATTTTTATTTATAGTGAGTTGTCTATTTCAATTTTGTTTTAAATTGATTATTTTTAATTTTATATATAAAAGGCAACATTGTGGAGAAATGTTAACAAGAAATTTGATCACTTAAAGTATATATATATGAAACCAAACTTTTTTATTATTATTATTACCAGTTCTTACTTACAGATCTAAGACTTGAACACTTAACAGAAGAGCAATACAGAGACTTCAGACCACTAAACAAACCATGGAGGGATGTAAGTTGGAGTAACAAGAAGAGACTGAAAATGGAATACACGAATGATAGGAACAAACAGCTGCTACTGACATCATTGAATGAATTAAGAGACTGAAGTGAAATTGAATTGGACATATTGCTAAAAGATATAATAGATGGATAGTTGAAATCTTAAACTGGATTCCAAGAAATTGTAAAAGACCTAGAAAGAGACCACATGTGAGATGGATGGATGAAATAAGGAAGTGTGCTGCATTGATTACTCATGATATATATATATACACAGAAGAGATGATAATAGATGGACAATTGAAATCTTGAACTGGATTCCTAGTGTTTGTAAAAGACCTAGAAAGAGACCACATGTGAGATGGATGGATGAAATAAAAAAGTGTGCTGGAGCGGGTGTAAATTTAGAGAGGCTAGAGATTGAAGAAGATAACTTGAACTTGGAGAGACCTTCATTCTGCAGTCGATTAATAATGGTTAAAAATAATAATGATGATGATGAAGAAGAACATTATATCATCAATGGAAGATCTTGGATTCAAAATATTAATTATAAATCTATATATAATTCCTACCAAATCAAAAACATAACAGTAGTAAAATATTGCCTTGGAAAAACATAGTCCAACTTGGATTTTATGAAATATGAAAATAAATTTGAAATATAACGATTTCATTATAACCAATACCAAAAATGGGAATGTTATATGCTTAATTTATTTGAGAAATGTATTGATTTTAATGAATTGAAGCAATCTAAATTTTAATTCTAAACTAAAAACAGACCAAACAAAGTATTCAAATAATTCAGTTTACAAAATCTCCTTATTATGTAATATCTGAAACACAGGCTTATTATATACCTGTGTCTATATATGTAATATATAGGGTATTCTTATTATTTGCTTTTTTTTTTTTTGCTCATATGTCAAATGCGTTGACCGGGAAGCGAACCCGAGCCAGCTGCTTGAAAGGCCACCAACGCTTGACTATTTGTTTATATTTTTGTGTGTATATATATACATTTTTTCAAGGTTTGTCTTTTTATCAATGTGTTTTTAATCTTAGATTATTCATTTCACAACCATATATCAACATAGAGATTAAACCAATCTCTCTCATTAACGGTGCGTTTGAAACATCGTCTTCGCTTTTAAAGTGAGTAGGCATTTGTAACACGTGGATATAATTTCATATACACATTTTTGATGCATTAATAAGGCTTTTTTGATACTTCAAAATTTGAGACTGATCGGCATATAAAGGGAATAACTAATAAAACTGGTAATGTTTTAAAGAAAAATAATATGAATCCAATTTATACTACATTTAAAAAAATTAATGAAATATTTCCTCACCCTAAAGATAAATTCCTTTGGAATCTCATGGTGTACATGAAATTTCATATGGAGTTTGTTTACATTCATGCACTGGGCAGACCAACCATATATAAACATTTGGACTCATGGTACATATGCAATTCCATGTGGAATTTCTTTACATTTATACATTGGATAGACCAATCGTAGAATAAACACTTGGAGACTCGTGCATATGAAATTCCATGTTGAGTTTGTTTACATTCATACATTGGACAGACCAATCATAGAATAAGCATAAGAAAGGAAGAACACATTTTGGCAATTAGAGATAAATCTAAAATCATCAGTCATTTATTCATACATTAAATTAACTAACCATGAAATCAATTTTAGTAAAGATATATTCTGGAAAAAATTGAACAATATGATCAGTGACTGTAAAGATTTTTAAAAGACTTAAGAGCATAAATGAAAAGTGTGAATTGAAGAAAATAATATTTGGAAAAAGCTATTGGAGGATAAAACTATTTTTTTAAAAACTTCTGAACCAATAGAATTTTAGAATGAGGAGAAAATAACAAGGAAAAAAAATGTCTAAAAATCTCATCATGCACATTCTTATGATTTGAGAAAGAAGAAACTTTGAGGAAATTACTTGTTATTGTACTGCAACATCAGCTATTTAGTTATTAAATTGCACAGACGCTCCTGGAAATAATACGAATTCATTTATCCATGAGAATTATAACAGTCGACAAACCTCACAAACCTAACTGCCATGCCAGAATGCCACTAGGCTATTTAAACCTAAAAAATTTTATAAAGGCAGCAGATACATAAGGGTGAGGTTCAACTTTATCTGATAAAAGCCCCAGTTACTAGTTCTGGGAGAAGCCGTGCTTAAAATATCACTCTTGAATATTTAAAATTTCTAATTCTTGATTTTAAAAATATTATTAATAAAAATATTTATAAATAAATTACTGCCAAAAACTAATTAAACAAAACATTTTTTTATTATAACGCACACACACATTAAAAAGAAAAAATTCTGAAAACCGAGTTAATGATTAAATATATTTATGTATATGCACGGATGGATGCATTTAATAGATTTAATACAATTTTAATATTTTACTAAGCACAAATACCCTTCATAGAATACGCATATAACTACCCAATCCCTTTTAACCTTAGGCTAAAATCTCGTGTTTAAACCAATGCTAGCTTACTCATATACCGATGTGACCTATGCAAAATGAGATTGTTAGCATAACACAATCATGCTAACAGGAATTTACATCTGTAGTATGATATCATTAGAGAAATAAAAAATCATGGTGAGAAGAAATAAGCATTTTCCCCATGATCATTAATAAATTTCACCAACAGACAGGAACAATCAACTGCCCAATTGGGATACAAAAATGAAATCATTTGAAATATATATTTGAGGTGCTCTGGAAATGGAGATAGCGGTCTTTACCAGCTTACTATCCCAACCAGAGCATAAGAAAATCAGTAGCATAGGAAATACATCTACAATCATTGACATGATGGCTTCCATTTTGGCCATGCATTCAGGTGGATATTATGCCTGTATGCTATCATGGACAAAGGAACAAGTATCTAATGCACCTATTCAGATTATATTGACATAAAACATCTGTACATCTCTCCACCAGAACTAATTCAACTATGAAACAGTTAGCCCAAAATTAACATATTTAAACTAACATAATCTTATGAATCTACACAGCCATTTACGCCTATTTAAAGTTATTAATTTAAATTAAATTTACAAGAAAGGAAATATTAGCAAACATAAAAAATAATAATAAATAATTTAAATTTTACTATCAGATAAGAGACTTTCCTTAAGAGTTAGATAATGTTTAATATTTGAAAAAGTTCTTATTTTAGATAATTAAAAGTTCATATCTTATTTAACACAAAAGTTTATATTTTCCATGGCGTCAAATTATTGGATTCCATCTTTGTGGTCCTTGATGAGATCGCACAACTCCATTCTAAGTTCCATCTCATATTAATATTATTTTCACTCTGGAAGCCATCTCAGCTGGTGCAGATAAGGAAACTATTTTATTTTGTAAGCCCTACATTTTGGAGATCCACAATACATGAATACATATGTTTAAATGCACGAAATCAGCACAAGCAATCAAAAACAAAAACTCAACTAGAAATTGTCCTTCCTTTTATATCATTTTCAATTCCACATCATCAAATTCCGGGTCCAATCTTGCCTGGCTTGGCACTGTTGATGATGACTTTTCTCAGTGGACCATGTGTTCATTTTCATGATTATTGGCCAGCTTGCTTTAGAGCAGGAACTCAAAATTTTACCACTAGTATTTTTTTCTCTTATCTGACTTTATGCCAAAGGGCCTGTTTGCATCATTATAGAAAATCATTTCCATTCTATAACTTTTAACTTTAATTAATTAATAGCTTTTTTTATTCTTTTATACTAAATCAATCTTGTTTTTAGATTTTTTAACTTTAAATAATTATATAATTATTTGCTATCTGTACATTATATATATTAATTTAAATAAAATTTTTATTAATTTTTATATGTATATATTTCTACTTGAGGGTGTTTTACTTATAGATTTTTTTCACTTTTATTTGAAAGTGATATAATGGCATTTATGTATAGCATTACAATATTTTTAATGAATGTTTAGATGGAAATCTTGAAGATGTGGAATAATGCATTTAAATCAACTTAAAGTAGTTAATCTCCTTTTGAATGCAACAGTCAGTCAGTTTACTTTGACTCTTGGCTTGGGACAGTTGTTCTAGGTTAAGTGCTTTCTAATTAAGTTGATTTAAATGGATTACTCCACACATTCATGATTTCCATATATATATATATATTGTGTCGAGCTGCAAACTAGGCTTTATCTAATTACATTACTTCAATTATAAGTTATACAGAAAAAAATGTAAAAAAAAAAAAAAATGTAAATAAACAAACCAAACAACCATCAATATTTACAAATTTTAGGATATTCACAGCCATTTTTTTTCTCTGCACACCATACATGATCAGTATATAAAGAAAATACAATTTGTAAATAAATTTTACAATAAGCTAGTAATCATTTGTCCATCTGGGAATACCACATGATCATATATATATATTAATAAAATTTCTTTGCTTTATATTGAAAACACATTTTACTTACCACTATTATGTCACCCAGAGTGAATTTCATACCAATAAGTCATACATTTCACTATTTGCTTTATTTTAAAAATAAAAACATCGTAGTTTTTTCTTATTGTTATTGCTTCAGAGATTGCATAAGTAAATGTACATTCAGCAAAATATTTGTTTCCCCTCAATTTAATACTAATAATTACATTATTCTATATTTTTCATTTTATATATACTATAATGTTAATTTATATATGCATACTACACATATAAAAAGCATGTTATATGAAGGGGTTCAAAAAAACAACCACCCTCTGGTGGGCAGGCCTATTGTAGAACATGCTTTTGCCACTAGGTGGCATGAAACCTACTGTCCACATGTTGCATATGGCCTGCATTGTTCTTGACTATCAGTATGCATATATGCTGAAATATTGTAAAATGTGGAAATATCTATATTTTCATATTTAAAAAATCACCATCAGATGTTAGATGATAATCAATGAAAATAATAAATTGTAAATGTTTTTTGCATTCAAAAGGGTACCGCTTCTAAATGCAATCTCTTGGTGTTATATACAGATTAAAGGATGCAATTTTACTATTAACATCTGATTGTGATTTTCTAATATGAAAATATAACATATTTCCACATTTTAAAATATTTCAATGATAATAACTGTTAAAAATTAATTTATAATATTTAACTGATCAATGGAAGTCTATTATTAATGAGAAATATATGAAAGGTTGTTGACGTTCTTTTCTTAAATCATATATACTGTATCACTTTAGTCTCTATACAAAACCAACTGCCTTTAGAAGGTACTCCTTTGGAATGCAAACTAATTTCATTGAAAACTATCTATTAATATTTGACAGTGATTTTTCTAATATGAAAATATAAGATATTTCCACATATTAAAATATTACAATAACATCTGTTAAAAATTAATTTATAATATATATAATCAATATTACATTTTAAAATAAAAATGTGTAAATATACTTTTAATCTTACTATTTAATTTTTATTAGAAGTGTTATTGTATCTATTGTTATATAATCGAACATCATGCGTAATGTTATGTATTTACATATAGTGTGTTCTAGTGAAAAGACAACTGGTATTCTCTCGCAGTTATCTACAGCACAATCTCTGAATCAAGCATATGATATGTAGAATATAGTTAAGCTATTTACCACAAGGTGCTTGTATGTCTGGATCAAGAAGTATGAAATAAAATGTGACTGCTTTTTGTATCTTAACCCAATACAGGATAACACTTATTTAAATTGGGTAAAACTGCTAAAGAACTATTTTAAATGATTGAAACTGTGTTAGAGAAGCCATGAATCAGAAACACATTTTCAAGTGGTTTATAAGATTTTCTAACAGCAATGAGAGCATTGATATTTGATGAAGATATAAAACACTTTGCCACATTTCATCTCATAATTCCTGAGCCAAACAGACTAGTCCCTTAAAATTTTTGTGAAAAATTAAATTATTTCACTCCATAATATAGACATTGATTCGGAAATGGTGTTACAGTCAGTATGGACTGATAACCAGTCACTTTGTATTTACTTTTATCACTGGATCAAAATTACAGTTTTACGATTGCACTTATAACTTAATATAGTTATATGTTGGGCTATTTCCATTATCAATTTGAATTATTTATTATTAGAAAAATTCCAATGTTGTCTTTTAATGAAATGTGCATAAGAAAGTTGCTTTATATATAGCTTTGAAGCATGCCCTACTTTGGGCACCAATCGATGATGAATTGATTATGAGAAAAACTTGAAAATATTTGTATAAAACACCTAATGTGTAAATGACATGGATGAGTGGGACTAAAATTATTACAATCATCTATGCAGCTCATCAGTGAAGCAAGTTGTAAAATTGATGGATGCTACTGACATTTACATAATGGTTTAATAGGCTGTTATGTAATGGAAGAAAGACCAACTCTGATGGTAATTATCATATCCACATTAGAACATCAAATTATGTATTTATCCAAATACTTTCAAAAGAATAAACAATATAAATATAGACATGAATCCTTCCACTGGTGTATCGATCTATCTAGCAATATGACATGATTTTGAAATAATATATATTGTTGTTGATCAATAATCGTATATAAATATTAAACTCTCCAATCATCAGAAATGACATTAATTTACAAAATCATTATATTAGTTAATCATTTAACTCTTTTCCATTGGACTAATATTGTTTATAAATAGTGCCACAATCAGAATTCAGATAGATTGATTCCATAAAGAAATAGACTATTCTCAGCCTTACCTTACGCTATTATTATTGCTATGATAAAACTCAATGAATTGCATAAAATAAGATTTAAGATTACCTAACTATTAGCAGATATATTATATATACACCTGTAATAATAGGAATGATTTATTCAAAGAATAAAACAATTCTCTTATAGATAAAAAAATAATTTAATAATACAAGCATGAATAACACATATATATATATGAATATGCATTAATATATATGTATTGCTAACCCACAGTATACTTCATGTTATTTCATACTTGGCTTGAAAAATGTTATTTATATAGAAAATATTTACTGTGGTAGTACAAGTTGACACTATGTACATGTGTGATCACTAGAGGGCACCAATAGGCCAAAGCCTGAAAACAAACTGTTAGAAGCACTACTTTCCCACCTCTAGGTTGTTAATCATAATTTATTTTACTAACCACCCTACATGCCAAAATAAACTATTAGTTAATGTACACAAATACCCAGCAAATTTATGGTTTCTTATTATCCCCATTAAAATATTGAAAATGGAGTAGATAGATAATGCTTTGTGATTAATAATTTTAATAATTAAAACAATAAAAAAAACTGCCAATCAGAATGTATGAATTAATTTCAAATAAGGTTTACTAGTTCCTCACTGTATAAGAGAAAGCAAAAATATTTTGATCATTTTTTCAAATCCCTATAATATCAACCTCCTTTCCTTCTAGTAAGATCAATTACCATCAATCATTATCAAAAGCAAAAACAACGCTCCAAATAAACAATATACCTGCGTCATTTTGTCAATTTTTTAATGCGATTCATGTTCCTTAATATCTTTTTATGCGGTTTTCTTTTATGTGATAAAGAAGTTCATATTTCACTTAAAATCAGGATTTCCTCGTTTTATATACACACATTAAATTTTACATACTTTAAATGCCTGTTGGAAAAAGGTTTGGCAATAAATTTAGATACCGTATAAGATTTAGAAAAAGATAATGAAACAGAAATGGAACCTGTTCATTTCACAGCAAAAATGATTTGAGTCTTCAATTTTCAAATCAATTGGAAAATCATTTTTTGTTGATGATATGAATTATGAATGAGCTCCTAAATTCCAATGAGAGCTAAATAGTTGTATGTCTGTGTTATGTATGTTTATATTTTCTTTAATACACATATGTACATGGAGAAACTTTTAGACAGAAAAAAGTTACAAGTAAAAATATTTAAGAACTTTTAATTTCTACTTAAAAATAATATATCTTTAAAAGTTCTTAAATATTTTTACTTGTAAGTTTTTTCTGTCTAAAAGTTTCTCCATATATATCTATAAAAGAAAATTTAACCGTTAGTCATTATTAACACACTCGTGGAAGCATGTTGTATATATACCGGGGTCTCATTTTATGTGATAGATAGGTTCCACAGAAAACCTGCATTAAAAAAAATTGCACAAAAATAGACTTAACTTACCTTGAAAAATGGGGGATAGGGTCTGTAATTTTCAGAATTCGCATAAAAGCAAAGCAACAAGGAAAAATTACGTTAAAATTCACATTACAAAAATAAGGAAATAAAGTATGATTAATAAAAAATATCAAATATTTGAAAAAAATTGGTACAAGACAAACTTTTATTAATTTTTTATTAACTACAGTATTTAATTTGACATTTTTTCATACATATTTTAATCATTAACGCTATTTTCGAATGTGTGCGGTTCATTTGTAAACTGGTAAGAAATCAGATTCGTCTATGTGATGTGATGTAGCTTCTTCTTGAACGAAGTCAAGAATCTCTCAGCAATTATGCCCAGAGAAACTTGTTAGCCACTTTATTTTCCATTCCCCGCTCTAATTTTTACCATATTCTGCTCCATCCCATTTACAGAACTAGTGCCAATTTCAGTCTTGTGCTGTGTTAATGGTTTTCTGTTGACAACTGATTTTTACTACTGAAATAAATTTTAAATGTTCACATTTTGTTTCTATATTAAAAAAAATGAGGATCGCAATCAAAACAAAAAGATTATAAATTATCATTAAAAATATTATTTTCAGTTTATAAAATCAATAAATCTTGTTATTTTAAAAATCTACATTATTTATTTCTGTCATCCCTAACAAAATACATTTTAAAAGTTTAAAATTTTTGAATATTTATTGCGATATTTTTATATGTAAGTATAAACCTATTATTATTATTTACTCATTAGTATAAGTAGGTTATTTATTCTAAATATAGCTTCAGGCCATATTCACTTTAGCTGCTAATATAATGCTACATTTAAAAAAAAAAATTCAAGTCAAAATAAGTTATTATTTAAATTTCTTGATATCTAATAAATATAGTCAAATATGAAAAATATTAAGAAACATGAATCGCATAACTTCAAAATCGCATTAAAATAATCCGCATAAAATGAGACCCAGGTGTATATAGTTGCACTCATGGAAGTGCATTCTCTAACAACTAGACATAAGTCTGGATATCACGAGCTTCATAAACAATTAGTAAAATCATCATCTCAAAGTTTAATTACTGATTACATTGTTGACAGAAAACCATTAACAGAGCACAAGACTGAAGTTGGCACTAATTGTATTTCCTTTTGTGACGAATCGGATGTCTTACCAGTTCACCAATGAATCCCCATATTGTCAAATAGCAACACAATGATTAAAATATGTATGAAAAAATGTAAAATAAATTACACATAAAAATATATTGTTTTGAATAAAATTAAATAGTTAATAAAAAAAGTAAAAAAAGTTTATTTTGTATCAATGTTTTTCAATATTTGAAATTTTTTATTAGTCATACTTTATTCCCTTATTTTTTTATGCGAATTTTAAAGTAGTTTTACCTTGTTGGGTTTTATGAGATTTCTGAAAATTAAGGAACGTTATGTGTCCCACATTTTTCAATGTAAGTTGTCTATTTTTGTGCAATTTTTTTAATGCACATTTTCTGTGGAACCTATCTACCGCATAAAAAGACTCAGGTATATATAAAAAATGAAAAATAACATTCATGTATAATTAATCTTAGATTGGTATTATTAAAGGAAACTGGAAAGACTGATCAAAAAATGTCAACACCAGGAAAAATAAGTGAGCAAATTTATTATCCTAAATACAGATTAATATCACTCAAATTTAATAACTATACTACCCCTATTTTGACCAGAAGGTAGTATTATGCAATATCAAATTTTC
This sequence comes from Epiperipatus broadwayi, assembly GCA_028023455.1. Lineage (NCBI taxonomy): Eukaryota > Metazoa > Onychophora > Udeonychophora > Euonychophora > Peripatidae > Epiperipatus > Epiperipatus broadwayi. Next base: position 2,868,166 of record JAQFVV010012508.1, on the reverse strand, counting down.
CTCAAACTTCAGTTTATTTAGAATACTCTATCCATAAGACACTTAACCCTAACACATATATAAAATAACTAAACTTGTTTGACCCTCGTGAATAGATAGAATCTAACTTCACCTATATGCATAATCAATAAATTGATAAAAAACAAAATGAATTACAGAATTCTATATGTTGGAAATAATTACATATGTGATAAGCTTCCTTTTTTTTAAGTTCTATTTTCATTGAACTAATTTAAACAAAATTAGTCTATTATTGCAGTCTAATTACAAATATACGACATTGACAACATTGTGCATATTCACCCACTCTGTAAATGATGCATGGTCCATCTAGCACTAAACAAGAGTTTGATGACATGAACTCATGCATAGAATTGGCAGGACTGCAGTTCATTCAACTGGAACGGAGGTTCTGCTTTCAACTACAAATTGTTATTCATCATGACACACCACTTTTCAAATGTCCGCATGGAAAGTTTAGCTTCATCCTCGGCTAGCTCACTGTCTGACCCATGTCCTGTAGTCATAGTATACTGTTTTACGGTCATTCGGTTGTAGAGTCAGCAATGGGAAAAGTTCTCAGGAGGAATCAAGATTGTGCCTAGCCACACATCATAATGAAGCTTCTTTTATAATACGAGTGTCTCTTAAAACTCCTTTTAAACAATTTGCAGTTTGGATCCCCCTCCTTCCATCTGCATTTTCTTATTAAAACATTAACACCTTTATTTCTAAAGTGGGTGCCATTAATAATGGACAGAAAGCAATTTTTTTTTTTATTACTTCGACTCCGGATTGAATTTTCTTACCTAGGTTATAAAATTATTGATAACTGATTTTGTATAATTAGAAAATGCATTCAATTTACAAAATTTAAACTCTTTCCTTTAGCTTGTTTCTATAATGGAGCATACCCCCCCATTAACATACCAAAGTATAATTAAATTTTGTCTGTGTAGATTTTGATCACCCTATAATTAGCATTATCAATCTACTTCTGTCAATCTATTTATTAATTATTTATTTTATTAATAACTATGTTATATACAAAATTGTAACTGGATTATAAACAAAAATATACCACCTGGGTCTCGTTTTATGCGATAGATAGGTTCCTCAGAAAACGCGCAAATGAAATCGCGCAAAAATAGATGTAACTTACATTGAAAAAGGGGGGATGCGGTCTGTGATTTTTCAAAATTCGCGTAAAAGCAAAGCACCGACATAAAATTACTTTAAAATTCGCGCACAAAAAAAAATAATGAAATAAAATATGACTAATAAAAAATTTCAAATTTGAAAAAAATTGATACAAGACAAACTTTTTTTAACTCTAATATTTAATTTTATTCAAAATAATATATTTTTATGTACAATTTACAGTACAGTAATTTACATTTTTTTATACATGTTTTAATTATTAACGCTATTTGCCAATAAACAGGTTCGTTTGCAAACTGGTAAAAATTCTTCACAAGAGGAACTATAACTAGCGCCAACTTCACTCTCATGTTGTTGTTTTAATGGTTTTCTAGTGACAACGTAATTAGTAATTAATCTTTGAGACGATTTTATTAATTGTTTATGAAGCTCGCGATATCCAGACATACAAAGAGCGTAAGCTCGTTGGAATTTAAGAGCACGTTCGTGATTAGTGTTATTAGTAAGAAAATAATTTGCCAACTGATTAGAAAGTTGAAGACCTTCTCGAATCATTTTGGAAGTGAAAGGAACAGGTTCCACTTCTGTTTCATTACCTTTTTCTACATTTTCTTCTGTATCTAAACTTTTATTTTTGTCTTTAATTTTTTAATTTTCAATTCCGTTTAAAAATCAAATTTCGTTTCACTGCTATTACTCACCTTTTAAAAATAAACTTGCGGACACTAAATGATTAATAATTGATTAAACGTTCTTTTTTAAAAAGCAAAAACAGAATGTGATTTAAAATGCAAAATTAACACGCACAATGTTTGAACAAATTTACATTATAATCTTGTAAAATTTAATGTGTGTATACATAAAATGTGGAAATCATGATTTTAATTTCATTATTGCATAAAATCTTACTATTATAAAGCACTGAAAATATTGAAATTACTAAGATGAAAGTCGAATTCCAATAATGTGCTATTACTTTCAATATAACGTAAGTGCGCGAAAGTTCGACCTCCGGTGAAACATGAATCGCGTAACTTCAAAATCGTGTTAAGTCCGCGTAAAAAGAGACCCAGGTGTATTCTATTACGAGATGGAAAATTACACCTCAGTATGTATACATACATATATAAATCGTTTTTATTTATAGAAAAATGGTTATCTAATATAAAATAATAAAAAAATTATACATAAAATCAAGTCTTAGGAACTTTATATGGGATTGATAGCTGTCTTTTCTTTGGTTGTATAAACACAAAATACAGTTTCTTACTTAGTCTAAATCATCTTATTTGATTTTCATCTCAAAAAATAATTAAATTCAAATTACATATTTGAATAATTCTCTGTGGGTTTTATATGTTGGACTACTTCTATCGTCTATTATTAAATGCTGAATTTCTAAAAAAAAAAGTAAACTTTTCCCATACAAAAGTGTTAGGAATAACCATAATCAGACATCACTAGTAGATTATACATTCTAAATGGTATTATTCTCTGCTCTTCAAAATGTGGTCTATTTCTATGTTTTTACTAACAATTGTTTGTTTCTGAGAAATTTAATTAAATAAAGTTGAAATAATCCAACATATTGTAACATCTAAAACTTCACCATTACAAACCTTCAGGTAAATACAGTAATCTCTCTCATTGTAGTAAACAAGTTTGCCTTAATTGATATTTTCAATTCTGGCAAATTTTTTCTTTTTTAAAACATATAGATTCAAACTAAGACAAATGGTGCAAATTCACATGGAATTTGAAAGGTTTTATATTATTATTCCATTCAATAATCTACTGGGTATAAGTTATGTCAGTGGTGAAAATAAGCTATATAAATTGTGCTTGACAGTAAATTTCCTTAATAAAATTTAACAGTAATGATTACTTCAAACATTGCTTGTAGAGATGCTATAATAATTCAGTTCTCTTCTCTAGTCATTCAAGATTCATATTTGCAAAGTATATTATCAACTTATCCTTCTTTATACATTTATAAAATTGTAAAAAATTAAATCAAACCAGTTTTACTATTACTTTTATACTGCTTATTTTATTAAAATTAATCAATCTGATAGTTTTGATTGACCAGAAATATTCTTCACATCTAACTAATACCAATACCTTAGTGCCTTATTATTCAGTATTTCCAACTGTCATAATGAGATGGGTATTAGTATTAATTAGCTCTGAAGATTGCTGGTCAATCGAAATTGTCATATTGATTAATTTTAATAAAATAAGCAATCTTTGAGTTCAGACTTTGACATGACCCTCAACTCTCCACACTATCTCATACCACTGATATGCTTGACCACATATGTCTAAAAAATAAATAATCACCAATATACATATTTTGTGCTAAACCAGCCCTCATCAGTTGGTCCAGATTATCATCTCTACACATATATATAGAAAGTGCTCAGATTTATATTAAGATAGTCAATATTCATACTTTAATGGACAGGCTTCAAGCCACTCCACCATCCAACTCTTCAGCTGTCCATCCTATTGAAAACCTAATGATGGAACACTCAAAACCCACACTGATGCCGACATTCTCATCGCACCCAGGTTGACTGCATCACTCTGACCCCTCATGTACAGGACATAATCCATTTAAGTACATATGAGGGCTGGGCAGAAAATTGAAGCTACTATTTAATATCTAACATACAGGCTATATATATATACTTGTACAATCAAGGTAATATGTGGGTTCTTTGAGGTCAGACTTTCACACGACACTCAACCCTCCACATTATCTCATACACTGATACATTTGACCACATATATGTCTAAAAGATAAATAATCACCAATATTCATATTTCGGTGCTAATCCAGCACTCGTCAGTTGGTCCAGATTATCATCTTTATACATATATACAGTAAGAACCCTATATATTGCATTAAATGTATATATATAGCCTGAATGTTAGATATTAAAATAAGCACCGTAAAAGTAATAGGAAAAATATTAATAATTTTGAGTAAAAAATGCACCAAAGAAACATTTTTCATTAATAAGAAGGGTAGTTTGCTTTAAGATTCATATCCCCCCCCCCCCCCCATGTGTCATAGCATTGGCCGGGATGCGAACCCGCTAATCCGGGACAACTGCTTGTAAGCAGCTGTGCTGACCTCTCGTTTCTTAGCATAACTCCCAAATGTTCACCATTTCTTTATCCCAGTACTTTCTATCTTGGAATCGAAAATAATAAAAAAAGGTAATTAATAACTAAAACAAATTAGAAGTGAAACTATTACAAATGAAAAATTGAAAATAATAATTTTTCTGAAGCCCAGCCTTATATACAATCGTGTTTATAATTCAAATCGTTTTTATAACAATTTAAGCCTCATAAAAATGTTTTTGTAATAAGTTTTTATATTATTGTAGACTTGATCGCTTATCTTTTTTTATTGTTTCTATTTAACTTTATATTTTTAAAGATATACTTAAAATTTCCAATGCAGCATACATTTCTTGAAATATATAAACAAAAAAAACATTTGAAAAAAAAAAAAACCTCGCAAGATGCGCATTTCACGATGAAGACTCAGATCTCAATCTCCTACATACATCATTTGTTCAGTGTTTATCAATAGCAGATTATTATAATCCGGCTTACCGGTGTCAAATTATCTATGTTCATAACTTTGACACCAATATTCTGAAATCAAAGTTATGAGTGCAAAAAAAATTAATGCTTGAAAATTAAATTGTAATAAATTTTGCTAAATACTGAAAAAATGAAAACACACATGTAAGAGATCAAGATCTTGGTCAACTGATGCGTGCTGATTCTGCACAAAATATACCTTAAGAGCCATGTCTTTTTTCAGATGTCTTTATTCCTATGTTTCAGGAACATGTAGTGGAATGCTTTTAAGAGTATCTGGAAAAAAGAGAAGAGGTTGCATTCTTCCATATGTTTAAATATAATTATAACCAAAGATATATTAATCTTTAAGGGTAAGTTTCAGTTTATTGATTAGCAATAATCATTAATGAATTCATCTAAAGCAATTGGAGTCAAAGTTTTGAGTGCAAAATATTTGATTTTTAAATGAAAATTGGTTATGTTTTTTTTAAATTCTAATTCCCCTGAGACAAGTAAGTTTTTATTTTATCCCGTGTGCATTAAATGTGATGTCTCATTGACTTCAAACTTTTACTGACAAATACATGTATATAAACAATATCCAAAATTCTTCTAACACTTTCATTTATTTGTGCGACTAAGACATCTGAGCTATATGTCCAGGTGCTTTTGATACTAATGGTGAATCACTCATGATTACATCTCTCTGCTATAGTAATTTAAAATATATGATGATAATCTGGATTCTGCAGGAGTAATCATAAAGCATATAAAATAGAAAGGCAGTAATAATTTCTCTAACTTCAAAATCCCGTTCAATAAACTCTACTAGATATATAATTCCTGGTTTATTAAAGAAGATTTTAGAGTTAGAGAAATTATTACTGTGTTTCTATTTTATATTTACTCTTGCAGAATCCAGATTATTATTAGATATTTTAAATTACTGTATATATTTATTGGCTTCACCATGAATAATACAAAAATGTCTAAGAATTTATCATCTAGTATGTAAACAATATATTCTGCATGTAATACAGTATCTTGAGATGCATTAATCCTAGAATATAAGTAAGCTAATACAGTGGTCGGCAACAGGTGGTCCACAGACCATTGGTGGTCTGTGACATAATTTTAACGGTCCGCAAAATTTTTTTTGCTAAGCTCATTTAATAAAATCTTTAAATAAAAAATAAATTTTAAGCTGTAAAATTAAAAAAAAGAACATTATATTGATAATTGATTTCTTACAAAATACTATTACTGTTAAGCTAAGATTAATAGCTGAGGTGAAGCTATAAGTTTGTGACTTGCAAAACATCTACCTCAAAGGCGTTTAATTAACCCCTACTTAGTCAGCGGCATAGAAAAAGTAAAATAAAAATACCAAATTCCATACAATTGACTAGACATCAAATTCCATGGCACACCCTTGGTAATTGGGTGAAATAAAACTCAAAAATTTTATTAAGAATTTTGAAGGAAAATACATCTATAAAAATTATTAACTATTTGTTACTAATCTTAAATAATTTTTGTAAGGCATATAAAAATGCGATAGTAGGGACCTCTACAGGTCTTAAACCACAATAATTTTTGTAGACCAGAATTACAAAATTACACATATAAAATATAACAAATACATATTTATACATTCATTTATTTTTATAAAATAAAATGAACATTATATTAACAAAAACAAAATAAAACATAATTCTTTAACAAATTATAAAACATAAAATTTAATATATAAATAAATAAATATGTATATCATACTCAATGCATGTATTAATTCGTACCTTTAAAAATTATGTTAGTGATCCGCAATATCAAAAAGGTTGTTGACTGCTGAGCTAATACATGCATAGCTATCTTGAACTTGTAACAACATAAGCATTGACCAAATTTCTTAAGAAATATCTGACACAATCTTCATCCCAATAAATCCTAGAATTAATATTTGCCCTCACATTCCTCATCATTTCTTCCAATTTCAATATTAATGCTTTCTTTCATTCTTTTTTTTTTAAACAAAAAAAGATTTTAAAATTCAGACATCATAATTCCTTTGACGCCTTCTTCATCTTCCATCAAGAAAACATTTTCTATGTTTTGTATTTAGGTTTCTTTAGATTCCTATAGATGTTTTTTATATTTTTTATAATATCTAAAATGTAGTATATTCTCTAAGCCAGTGATCTTCAACCCTTGGTCCACGATCTGGCGCCGGGCCGCAAGATTTTAAACTTTCAATTAAACAATTATTTTTTCATCTCATTTTTACCCGATTAAAAAAAAAAGAAACAGAACAAAAACAAAATCTAATTAATCATACATAAATTAATTTGTTTTTCTAGTTATCACAGATGTTTATTGGGGGGGAGGGGTAGAATTAAATTTTTTATTATTTTTCTAAAAAAATTCAAAATTAAAAAAAAAAAAATTTATTATACAAACTAATCCAGTGGTCTTCAACCTTTTCACCCCTGCGAACTGGTAAAAATAAGGATAAGGTTCCACGGATCGGCAAAAATAAAGATAAGGTTTCGCGGACCGGCAGAAGTCTATAGATAAATTTTCTTAAAGATGGAAACTGCTTAGCCTTAGAAGAGCATAATTGTTATAACTGATCAAAACAACAATGTTAAATATACAAGATAGAGTTATATATATATGGAGTTTGTATAATAAAAAACTTTTTTTTAAATTTTGAATTTTTTTAGAAAATAAAAAAATTTAATTCTACCCCCCCCCCCATAAACATCTGTGATAACTAGAAAAACAAATTAATTTATGTATGATTGATTAGATTTTGTTTTCGTTCTGTTTTCTTTTTTTTTTAATTGGGTAAAAATGAGATGAAAAAATAAATAAAAATTGGTTATATTAATTAAAAGTTTAAACTCATCATTTTGTTATTACAAACTTTCCTGCCAGTCTAGCCCATGGATTGGCAGAAAAGTTCTGCAGCCCAGCGCTGGTCTGCGGACCAAGGGTTGAAGACCACTGAACTAGTCCAATATAAAAATACATCCATATATATATATATAACTTCATCTTGTATATTTAACATTAAATACAGATATTACATTTATCACAATTATTGTCATGTAATTACACTAGCTATGATATTTCCCAACATTCAGGTGAATAACATTTTATTGTTACTTGTTTTAACAATGAAATAATAAACGTATCAACGTAGGCACATTAATGTGAATGATTATTATTGTATTGTTTTCTATAGCAGTATGACTGCGCAACTCGAGAAAGTGTTCAGCATGTGAAGGTAAGCAACAACATAGTGTGTTGCTCATCTAAGGTTAAGCAGTTTACATCTTTAAGAAAATCTGAAGACTTTTGCCAGTCCGCAAAATCTTATCCTTATTTTTGCCGGTCCGCAGGTATGAAAAGGTTGAAGACCACTGCTCTAAGCTATTAAAGCATTATTTTAAAAAGCCCCCAATCTTTCTTCATCTTCATTACTGACAAAGTTATCCAAGAATATGTTGAAATTTTACTGACTCTTCTGACTCACGGGTTTCTGATGCATTATTACTAGAGTATGTTTTATATTTCAATTTACCAACACTTGTTATCAATATGCTGGGGTGAAAAGGTAATCAAAGAAATATGAAATTAACAGGGATTTCATATCGTCCGATATAAATATGAAGGCACTAGGAATAACATATATATGTATAACTACCAGAATACTGAGGAAAATAAAAACAACAGCTTTAAAGTATTATTAAAATTATTTATATATTAATCAATACATAATTTATGACATTAATATGATTTTGTCTCAATACTTTTCCAGATGTTTACCTGTTAGTAATAATATACAGATTAGTATAGTACAAACCATTTCAAATTGTATTTTTCTCCTCTTTTCTTTAGACGGGGCTGACCTGACAAATCACAGTCTGGCATGAGGATTGAGCCAAAAAAATTCCTAATTCATTAGTACTGAATTTAAGATCATACACTAACCAAATAAGTTATTATTTCAAAGGTCTACTTTGTTAAAGTTAAGTTTAGCATCAAGAAATTTAAATATCAGTTCAATCTCTGTCCTAGATAATCATTGGTGATGCCAGAAAATCCTGAAGAAAGCAGCAGAAAAATATTAATTAAAGCATTGTTTTATAATATTTAAAACAAGTATAACATTTAAATTTTTCTAAAAACAGCAGTTCGATTAGATAAAAATAATCGAGCATAAAATTGCAAGCAAATTCTAACATCCTACGCTTTTAGACAAATTGGCTATCATGTTTATTAAATCTCTCTTAATTACATTTTTTAGAATAATACAAAACAATACTCTTTTTTATGTCTGTGATGTCTTTATTGTCAGACTCAACATCATTGATTCAATTGTTCATTTTTTTGTGATAAATGCACTACGTTTTCTAATCAATAGTTAGAAAACCTTGCCGAGTCTAAATAAATTATATTTTTATATATTATGCTGAAAATATGTTAACAGGAGATGATGGTAAAGCATCAGCTGTTTAAATGTTATAATCCACGTATATCCATCTCTCATTAATGCTTCACTGAACCTTGAAACATGTCAGAATATACATAATTATAACTTTCAGATTTAACTGGTTTTATTACATTCTATACAAAAAATTTAAAAAAATCCACCTTTCTTATAACTGTTACAATGCATATTTTATTAAAATTTATCAACCTTACAGTTTCGACTAACCAGCAATCTTCTTCAGAGCTACAAGATATATATAAATGAATGGAAAAATATTTGTGTATTCATGTATTTATATATCATATAGTTCTGAAGAAGACTGCTGATCAATCGAAACTAAGGTTGATTAATTTTAATAAAATAAGCATTGTAATAATAAGAAAGGTGGAATTGTTTTTTATAATTTTATCAATACATAAAGGATGTTAACATTTGTATATTCATGTATTTATATATATCTTATAGCTCTCAAGATTACTGATCAAATGAAACTATAAGATTGATTAATTTTAATAATATAAGCATTGTTAACAGTAATAGGGGTGGGGGGTATGTTTTATAATTTTATCAATGCATAAAGGATAAGTTGATGTATTTTATGATAAAGAAGAAAAATTATAAAATTATAAATGAAAACATATTCAGTATTTGAAATTTACTTGTAAACAAACTTATTATTAATTTTACCTTAATGTTAGAATGTCACTTCCTAAGAATTAGAAAAAGTTATTTACAAATATACAGAATTTTTCAAACAAGATGGGAATAAATTATTTCTTGTCTGAAGTAAACAAAAAAAAAACATTCACATTTGTAATCACAGTAAGCATTTCTAAGCAAAATAATTATTCATTGTTTCAAAAGCAACCTTTATTCGTACTCAGAGACGAGCACTGAGAGATATAAGTTTACAAGTACCAAATTGAAACAATGTTGACTGATTAACAATTCTTGTGAGTCGAGATGCGCAGTGACTAAATTTTGTCTACCTGCCCATTCAGGCCATAAAGAATCAACATTGGCTCAATTTTGTACTTACATATTTACAATAATTGTTCATTATGTGAAACAATTTTTTAACAATCCTAAATTTACTTCTAATCATCTGATTTTGTCAATGTTATTACAATGTAATATATAAATATTAGTATTTATATATTATCTATATTTTTCATAAATGGAATATGTATATTTCTTTACATCTTTGGTCATTATAATTGAAACATTGATATTTGGAACTTGGTACTATCTAATGCTGAAAAATTAATGAATTTTACATGAATATGTATTTTATTGGAAGATATCTCTAACTATAATTAATCCTTGTGTCATGATAATGTGTTTAAAGATAACTACGTTAAACATTTCAGAGTGAAAGTTACTAAAATTGTTTGCCCTGAAAAAGTTGAAATTTTTCGAAATCTTTTTATCCATGAACACTATTGCTAAAAGAATTAATCAAATTACCTACAATTGTCAAGCATTGATGGCCTAGCGGTTAGCATAGCTGCCCTTCAAGCAGCTGGGCTGGGTTCACTTCCCGGTCAATGCATTTGACATATAAAAAAATAAATAAATTACCTACAATATCAATGCAAAACTTAATTAATATAAAACCTCATTTGAATTGTTCAATTACAGTTGATAAAAATATGGACATTAGTAGACTGGATTAATTAGCTATATTTACTTGTGTTAAGTGATGAAAATTTCATTATGATAAATGAAGTGTTTGATATTATTTTCCTTAAGAATATTATAATATTTTTATCAAAGTGCATAGATTTAAAAAAAAAAAACTGTCTTCTGTCACTATCTAAATTGATAATGTGGGGCTACAAATGAAACACTTATAGTGGCAGACATTGTTAATCAAGCAGAAAATTTCACTTTAATCACTTCTTAGTGCATAAGAAGTGATATAAACAAAAATAACGAAAGAGGGACATGCTGTATTTTAAAAATCATAAATTTATGTTCCCAAAAGTTCACACTATAATGGTATTATAACAAATGACCACATCTGTAATATGGATTTGAATCTCAGCAAGATAAAACTTGAAAATTGTTTTCTAATTCTAATCAGACTTGGGACATTTTCTTCTAGGTAGCTGACCATATTGTATTCAACAAACAATGCACCGCTGGTCAATAAATGAGTATCTAGTTATCGTTAATTAGAGGCTGAAACAAGATTGGGAAACACCCAAACCCTGGCAAGCCTAGTAAAATGTTTTTTTTAAAAAATAAGATAAAGTTCTCGAGCAATATAACATTAAAAATTGTTTACAAGATTTGGCTTTCCTTTTTGATGTCAGGTGTTTAAATGAATTGAAGACAAACTGTCACGATTAAGATTAGCTTTTAACAATTATATAACTGGATCAAAGCTTTCAAAATTAAATTTTGAAATGAATAAATTATTGTTCTACCTGCAAAAATTCTCAAGAGTCATGCAGGATCATACGATTTCATTAAATATACTTCAAAATATTTAACAATTATTTTTTGAATTTGTACTTCTTTGCGTATTGAGAAGTAAAAAATTCAAATAGAATTTGTTGAGATTTATTATGATAGTGGTAAAAGAACGTATAATGAAATTGATATTCCGAATTTTTATGTTTATTAGCCATAACGTTTTATTAAAATTAATATTTAATGTAAAAAAAAAAATCTTATGTTTGGTAGAATGTACCTTTGTGAGAAATAATTTTTATTTTTAAAGGCAACTAAAACTTCACATTAGGCAAGATTAATAAGTGTGTTCTAAATTTGAATACTTGAAATTTCACTGCTTTATCAGAAAAATTATTTGTCACTGATCAAATTTCTAATAAAAATACTAAATTAGTATTATATTTGATTTCTTTTCATAACAAATGGTGGCAAAATTTATACTGATAATCTATTTATTTTAAAATATATAATTATTAGGCATTTGTTTGCTTTTTTACATTTTTGGTTAAAAATTGATTTGAGTTTCAAACAAAATGTTCATAAAATAAAAGGAAATACACAAAGTTAAAACTTACTTAATATTTAAAATTTACTATGTCTATCCTATTGTGTATGGTCTGTTAATGTTACAAGATAATGGCCTAGCCGAGATGATGACTACATATAGCTCTAAGATGGCTGCTATATATATTAACAGAGTGAGCGATAAATAAACTTAAGATAATGCAGAATAGTTCATTAACAAGGAGGAAAAGAACTGGTTACTTTTAGATTTGCATATATATACTATGTCACTGAATAAAATACTAAGGAATAAGTCTGTGGTATGCGTGAGCTTTGGCATCAAATGCTCGGTGCTCCGAGACCAGACAGTTTGCTGCAATTAATATAAGAACAGATAAGTTCAGAAACTCGGATAAGCTTTATAAACATGGTCTGGAACCTCATGCTCCAATTGTAATAAAGATAGCCATACTCAAGTAAAGAATTGAGAGGTTGGTGACCATGAACCCATTTAAAAGGCATGCCAAAACGTAAACATACAAATGTGTACTTTGTAAAGACACACTCACAAAGCATAAGCAAAATACCAATACATATACATATAATTAATTAATTGAGCCTAAATCAGATAACTTCTATCTGCTAAACCAACACAACCCAGTTCTTAAACTAGCATTATAATTATGCTAACAAAAAGGAGTTAAATTAAATTATAACCTAAGTTAAAATACTGAATCTGCATATATATAATTGTAATTAACGAGGGAACATATATTTGATGGGCATTAATAAACATTAACAAATATACTTTAATATCATTTCTAGCTATCCATCACTTCTAACAGATATCAAAAAGTCATACGTTATAATAACTGACTAGCAAACCCTTGCGAAATATAATGCAATTTATAAAATCAATAATATAGCAATAATAACAAGCACATAGCGATCAATTATTACCTATTAATATATACCTATTATTATAAAGCACTGAAAACTTTGAAATTCTAATGGAAGTCAATCTCCAATAATGAGCTATTTCTTAAATATTATAAATCTTTGTGCACTTTTCCGTCAGTAAGAATTTAAAAAACTTAAGTGAATCACTTAAGTTTAGAGTGTACATTCTATATACACCAACTCTTACAGACCATGCTTAAATCAGGGCTTGAGTCTATTGTGTGCCTGATGTTATAACCAAATATTCAATTGTACAACTCTATTTAATTCATCGCAGGAGAAAGACAGTGTCTCATTTTTAACCACTTATGATTAAACAAACATGACTTATAAATGTAAACCTATTATTATAAAGCACTGAAACCTTTGAAATTATTCTAATGAAAATCAATCTTCAATAATGCGCTATTTCTTAAATATTACCCATCTCCGCGCACTCCGAAACAGCGATTCAATATGCGAAGTAGCATACTTAAAATATTTAAAATGGAGATTTTAATTATCTCCATTGAAAGTTCATTAATAATTAGTATTCGCTGTTTTAAAAGATTGGCATATTATAACATATATAAAAAAGTCAGATAAAAGATTAAAACAATACATATAGGCACGACCACAGTTTTAAGAAATTTAAGTCATAACTGATTACAGTTATTTATAGACTATAAGAATAAATTATTTTACATTATAAAAATGAATTCAGGCAAGTTTTACATAGTTTTACTTTATAAATGATTTAATTTAACAGAGTTTTAAGAAATAAGATTGAACGTTCATTATATTAAATAACTACCTTAATATTAAAATTACAGATTTAAAGATTAATTTATAGATCTCTGCAGTCTTTGAAAAAAATATTACCCATCTTCTTGGTTGTAGCTTGTAACATAGGCACATCAGACGGTGGGCGTAGTGGAACTCTTCTTTGGATAGGTCACATGGTTTAAACTACGATTTTCTTGTGGCAATTCGTCAGCTGGAGGGCTTCCCATCTCTATGGCGATGATGATAAGCCTACAACTGGACTAGAAATTGGCATCTCTTTGCGAAGAAACAGAAAATCTGTTGCTTCTTAGCCAGACATGTCAGAGTAAAAAACTGGCATGGATTATGGCGATGCTTCTTAAAATTATTGAATAGAATATTTACAGCAAGAAATATGGCGTATTTATATAATTCAAGGATTAGAACACCTTGCTGTCAACAAGAATATTTACTTCTTGAGAATCAATTAGCACTCTCTGAAATTTTATAACTTAATTCATTTAAAACTCCCTGTTAATTTTTAACAGGATGTTTTTAACTAAACTTCACCATTTTAAATGTCTAATGACTTTGCAATTGCTTCAATTCAGTAAATCCTGTTTACAAAAACTATATATTTTTGGAAAAATATTGTTACTTAGCGACAATGTAAATTACTTCAGCCAGCTATGTTAAAACAAGTGTAGCGTGGCTTTTGTTTACAACTTATTTAAGGTTAAAATTAAAAATCAGAACTTTTAAACAATATTACTCTCTACATATATCACATTTATGTGTAGACTGCACCCATATACAAACAATTTCAAATGTAAAATAACAAATCAACTCTTTTTAATCAAATAAAATCTATAATCCAAAATATATTATTTTAAAATAAAATATACCTGCTGTAATATATATATATAAACTGATATTACATTCATTTGTCCACATATATATATGTGTGTGTGTGATACCTATATAACTGTTGACACTTATATGTGTATTCAGAGAGGGTTTAAATCCAGTACAGATGGAGCTGTGGCAAAAAATAGGTGAAACGTATGCGAGATCAGGAAAATACCGTTTCACTATCTAGACATCTAAATGGCTTTAATACTAGATAACTGTGTTTGGCCTGCATGACAATAGTTTCGGAATACAATGGAATGAATTAAAATTATTTTTAAATATATTATCCATGAATAGGAATAAAATTGTAACTTTTATTGTCAGAACATTGTAAGGATTAGTACTATTATGATCAACTTATGTCTGTTCCATTTTATGAATGCCTTCTAACTTAACTTCTAGCATCCAGACATTATTTTATCTATTTTTAACAAAACATTCTAGTTTACAAATACTTTGTTGTGCCTGTGCTATTTAAAACAATTTATTCGTTAAACACAGATCAACTATTATCAACTATGTTGCTGAATTACTGTAATGAATAGCAAGACATTGCAAAAACTTAAAACATATAGAAATATTAACAAAAAATAAATAAAAATACAGATTACCAGTATGAAAAATGTCAGAAGTGAAATGAAACTCTGTAAAGATTTCTGCATAACATTATCAATAGATTGAAAAATCATATTTTGTTTGGGCACTGCCAATTTAACAAAATGGATTTCATTAATTACAATCATTACTATTTTCAACCATTATCGATCCACTGCAGACTGGTCTCTCCAACTTCAATCCATCTCCGATTTCTAGCCTCTCTTCTCCACACACTTTAGCATACTTCGTTATTTCATCCATCCATCTCACATGGTCTTTTACAATCTAAGATTTCAACTATCCGTCTATTATCATCTCTTCTAAACAAAGGCAAAACTCTCCATACAGTAGTGCCACCCTGTGCTGTATGGAGAGTTTTGCCTTTGTTTACAACAATTATGTGCTAGTATGAGATGGTGATCATGTGATGTTTAGTGATCATCTCTTCTAGCAATATGTCCAGCCCAACACCTCTTAATTCTTTCAATGATGTCAATAGTACTTGTTTGTTCTCTCACCCATATATTTCGTTTTCGATCACTTCTTGTTATTCCTACCATGCATCTCTCCATACTTCGTTGAGTGGACTGAAGTATCAATATTGCTATATTATTAAATGTCCAAGTCTCAGATTCTTAAGAACTCATAAAACACATCTTCCTTTTCAAACACATAGGTATATTTCCTTTTAATATTAAGTTATTTTTATTAAAAGCACTCTAACCAAGTTTAATTCTATGATTAATTTCACTCATTATACCGTGATATTTATTTCAATAATTTCCTTCATTTTTTTTTTTTTTTTAAAATACTGATAAAACAAAATCTATTAAGCAGTTCCCCGCGCTTTTTCAAGTTTCGCCGAACATATACATTAATTAAAAAAAATTAAAAAATATATATATTTTACTTTAATGCGATTATTTATTAATGTTGTTTATGATTAGGTTTTTTTTTTTTAATGAATCGCCATTTTAAAAAAAAAAAAAAAAAGGAATTTAACTACGTGACTTTCTTAAATACTAAGCTTAGGGAAGATTACGGAATTCAACAACTGCTATAAAATGGTAATGGTTTTTCTATAAATGTCAGACTAAAATCTAGAAAAAAACCTATCGAAACTAAAAATCCTGATTCTCAAAGCCGTCTTTTAGACACTAGTCACAAATGAGTCATTCCTGGTAAAAATCAAGTTCATCCACCGAAGTAACATAGTACATATTACCGCCATAGTAATGATCCCCTTCCCAACAAAGTAACAACGCTTTTGATTGGTTACCTATCATTAATCGGCACATTATTTGCTAAGACTTCTCATCTGATATGTAAATATGTACACGTCATTGACGAGTAACTTTTTTTTTCGGTAAAAAAAAAACCCTATAGATTCTTGTTTGCAAATTTAACCACGCGCTTAGCGTACGATCAGTGTATCTGTACCGAAGTTTGTTTATTTGTGAAGTGTAAGTTTTTTTTAATTTATTTATTTAAAATGAACTATATAATTGATTGCAAAAGAGTTGTTTCGTTTTTTTGATAATTGTTTCATAAAACAGTTTTCGCTTAGTAAATAAAGTGAATTCAAGTTTGCACATGTTTTTTAAATATCCTAAATGTTACTGTTTTTTTCAAGCCACTATTCTAATTAAAATCTTTAATGACTGAAAACTTTATGATTTTTATACCCGCAAAAACCGGTGTCAGGTTTTCTTTTAAAAATGTATGAATGAAGTAATAGTAAGAATCATAAGTAAAATTTTGTTTGAATGAAAAGTTTCAAATATTTATGATGACTCAGCGGGTTCAGATACCTAACGTATTAGTAACTGGAAGAAAGTTGACATTGGGCAAGTTTTGAGTTATAGGTGCATTAATGTGGTACGATGTCAAAAAAATATATATATATTTATTTATTTTTTAACTGAGATCGTTTATTCTTAATTAAAATCTTAACTCCTACAAACATATTACTGATTGATAAATTTATAATTTTTTTTATTTTATGAACGGAACAACTGTCCGCAAGTCATTTATTTATCTATGTACTCTGTGTATGTGTGTGAAATGGATACTTTCGTATAATCTGTTCTCTAAAGGGTTTTTTAAAAATTTAACATTTTAAAACCGTGTATTTAATTAACAACCATCAAATAAATCTACAAAAAAAAAAAAAATTTAATCAGGAGTTGTTGTTTTTTTTATGACGGGCCAGAATTTAGATCCTGTTGCATATTAATCCATTATGTGTTTTATATTAATATTTATTAAACGCGAAAGAGATTTGTTACTAAAAGTATGATGGTAACTAGTAACATATATTAACGCGTCAATTTGAGGGTAAAAATTTTGTCTTGCGTTGTTAGCCGAGAGGTATCGCAGCCGCCATGCAAGCAAGAAGTTGGTTGCAGACGGTTGTGGGTTCGCGTCCCGGCCGATGCTATGACATATGAAAAAAAAAAAAATTAGATAATTATACAAAATAGTAGCATTTCATTAAAAAAAAAAAAAAAAAAACCGAAAGGTATACCAATAGGACAATAGAAACTATAAATCTCAATTTATGTACCCAACCTAAATCAAATTGAAATATTGATATTGAATTTTAGCCGAAGCTACCTTTTCCTATATATATATATTTGTTGACAAAATAATTAGTCATTGTTTTTATTTTATTTTATTGCAGTATATATAATTCATCTTTGGAATATATTAGCCTTCCTTTTTTTTTAAAAAAAAAAAAAAAACAATATATGGTTTAAAACAGAATCATTCATATCCTGTAATCAATTGAAACTATATAAAAATTTCGTGAATGAATTACTAATAAATTAGTCAATTAGAAACCATTTGAAAATAAATGTATCCATTCTAATTTTGTAGAAGAAAAGAAACAGATATGTATATTGAATAATAAAAAATTATGCTGTTTCGTATTTTGATCTTAAACTGTTTTCTGTAAGAGAATTAGCTAGATAAAATTTCTTCTGGAATATTTAAATCGGACCTAGCCAACTAATAATGGATACGATTTTTTTCCATTATAAATCACTAAATAAGTAACTCACAGTTATATTAAGTGATCCAAAAATGTATAACCACATTATATGTGAGTTAATTAAAATGTTTGACTAAAGATGGATGTTAAACCCAGTGTTCTTTGACGAACTATGTAATCATTTAAGAAATATGGCATCCAGTTAAATCATCTGTTCAAATGCTAATAAATGCCTGTTATATGAATGGTAATAATGCCAATAAAAATATGGAAGCATCAATCCAATTGAATTCATAGTCTGCAGATAAACATGTCTAAAATAAAGAAATCAAATTATGCTTATTAAAAAAAGATTAATATAAATAAATAATTTATGATCAGCTAGAGTAATAATCAGGAGAAAAAATCCAATTGTGCAATAATGTGAAATCTTACCTGTACAAATACACATTTTGTATTGATATATTTAAAAGGTTAATTTTATTATAGAAAAAAAAAAAAAAGGTCTTAAATATTAATAAGATTTTGTAAAATAATATAAATAGTATTTTATAAATAAATAATACAAAAAACTCTATCAGATAATGAAAATTATTTTTCACTATATATTTAAACAGAGCAGCCAAAATTCAAAAAATATTAATCCCAATGAACAATTTGCCAAGCACTTTCGGTACAGTATACCAGAATGAATCATGGTGACATATTGGAACTGAATGGTTAATATTCCAGTGCATTCTCAGTGGAACGCTAATGTTATGCTGATTGATAATGTTTATTGCAAAGTCTAAAAATAATTATCAATTAGCATAATACTAGTGTTCCACTGAGCATGCATCTGGAATATTAACCGTTCAGTTCCAATATGTCCCCATGATTCTGGTATACTGTGCCAAAAGTGCTTGGCAAATTGTTTGTTGTGATTAATATTTTTTGAATTTTGAAGAATAATATTCTATAAATAAGAAAATTTACAATTTATTATAATTACAATTAATGATTTTTAACTGTATTTCATAGTGGTGTTATATATAAATACTTGTATTTTGTTCTTTTTTTTTTTTTTTTAGACAATATTCTATATGTACATATTTCTCAATGTTAATATTATTTTATATTTTGGGTGTGGGTGTATAGATATATATGTGTGAATGTATGTAATCATAGAATATGTCCCATAGATTTCATAATTATACAATAATTCTAAATATTACAATAAATTGAGTATATATAAACACATTACGCTCTTTAAATTTTTAATGCATATGTTTTCAATATTAATTTCCAAGATTTCATTATGTCAGTATGCCTCATTAAAATTAGATATCTATCTTATCATTAAATAACTTGTTTGTTATCCTGTTATGCTTGTGTTTTCTGTCTCTAAACATATACATATTGTCATTTCAGTGATTGTATTTTTATAAAAAACATTACACCACTAAATGTCACTAATGTTCTTGCATCCATTGATTACTCTGGCTTGCACTGGATGGTACCACTGTATGAAGAGTTTAGCCTTTGAGTTAATTTATGATAATAGCGAGGGAAGTAGTTTACTGGTTTAAGGCTCCAACTGGATCTTTAGCGACAAGGGAATATACACATAAATGGAAAAATGGGGGTGATTTCATCTGCAAGTTGTGTAAGGAAGGCATAGAAAATATTAGACATCTGTTAATTGAATGTAAATGCCTGAAAACAGAAAGGGTACAAATAATGAAGTTGTGAAAGAATAAATATAAACAAACTGATTATACAGAAAGTGGGTTACTGGTTTTTAGTCTGGGTTTGGGAACAGATAAGGGAGATTTAGATATAAAGGCCATGGAGTTGACAAAGATTATGTTGTGGAAATGGGATGGAGCAGGATAGAGAAGAATATGGGAAACCTAGGGTGGGGAATGGAAAGGAAAGGTAAAGCGGCTAACAGGTTTCTTTGGGCATAGTAGCTAAGAGATTCCTGACTTCATATAAGGAGAAGTCACAGTACATCTCATCGCTTCTCTCTAAAAAATATCCTTAACTCAACTTAGCTGCTATGTACCTAGCATGTGCAGAGAAATATTAGAAAAGAAAGAAATGTTAGAACTTCTAACAAGTTTGTGGCATTTCTGAGGCTGGTATACCTAGAAATGAGTTAATCCATTAGAATACAAATTAACGAAATATGTTGTCTCTCCTCATCTTTCATTTTTTAAAAGGTATCGAGCATATTGGCACATAAATGATGCTTTAATATATAAGAACTGAATATATGGTTATCTTTGATTCTCTTAACTATAGGCACATTTATGGTCATCCAAGTATGACATATAATAGGATGAATTATTCAAGACTGTTTTAAGTCTCTTTAGTTTTAGAAAAGATGTTGATTACAACATGAGTTAAGCAGTATAGAATGGAACATGATAATAAAGGATTGGGAAGAAATTAAAGGAGAAGATTTAAAAAAGTAGAGAAGTTCAGGAAAAAGATTATAAATGGGTAAATAAAAGTTTGATGTTAACAGATGTTAAGAATGATGTTGATATAGTCACATGAAAGGAGAGGTAAATTAAATGAAAATTTGTAAGCATTAAGGTCAATAATTGAAGTATTAAGACAGATATTTGAAGTGTTAAAATAAATAAACAGATTCAAGAAAAGAATAGAAAAACCAAAACTAGAAAAATACTGACGAAGTAGAAAATAAAGAAAGCCAAATCACTAAGTCAAAAAAAAATCAAAAATAGAAGTTTACTGAAAAAATGGAAAGCAATAAACAAGTAGTTATAATGGTAAACATGCAATAAAGTCAAAAGAATCAAAAGGTGATGCCAACCATAAAATTTTGTTAGTAAAGCAAAGAATCAAAGATGATGGAGTAAACAAATGAAATCATAAAAAAGATCATAGATAAAATTAAAAAAGAGAAAAAAATGATTAAACAAATAGATAATAAGATAAAAAGAAAGTATAGGGGAAAAAATTGAGAAAATCATTAAACAAAAAAAGGGAAGAAAAATTAAAGTGCTTTAAAGAATCAACAAATTTCCACAAATAAGTCAAGAATCCACTGGGGAAATGTGGATATTAGAGAAAGTTTTTCAAAGAGATGATAAGAATTAAATCAAGAAGGAAGAGATGACGGGAGTAATAAGTAATGGAAAAAATGAAGTTAGAAGAGAATGAACAAATAGAAGTGATGTATATAGAAATTCTCAAGAAATGTGAAGAATATCATCATCATCAACCATTATCAATCCACTGCAGGATGATGGTCTCTCCAAGTTTAATCCATCTTCTCCAATCTTTAGCTTCTCTTCTCCACAACACCCCTGCACATTTTCTTATTTCATCCATCCATCTCACATGTGGTCTCTTTCTGGGTCTTTTACAATCTCTTGGAATCCAGTTTAAAATTTCAATTGTCCATCTATTATCATCTCTTCTAGCAATATGTCCAGCCCAACTCCATTTCAATCTTTTAATTTTTTCAATAAGGTCAGTAACACCTGTTTGTTGTCTTACCCATACATTGCGTTTTCGATCTCTTCTTGTTACTCCCAACATACATCTCTCCATACGCCTTTGAGTGGTCTAAAGTCTCTATTGCTCTTCTATTAAAGTGTCCAAGTCTCAGATCCATAAGTAAGAACTGGTAAAACACATTTGTTAAAAACCATCCTTTTCAAACACATAGGCATATTTCCTTTTAGTATCAAGTTATTTCTACCAAAAGCACTCCAACCAAGTTTAATTCTATGATTAATTTCCTCCATTATGTTTCCATCTGTATTAATAATCTGACCAAGGTATTTGTAACTGTTAACTTCTTCTAATTCTTCATAATCAATCTTTATTTTCATATTTTGAGCAAATCGATTAAACATTACTTTAGTCTTTTTAACATTTATCTTTAGTCCTACTTTTCTACTTTCATCTGCTAACTCCTGCAACATTTCCTGCAGCTCTGAAGCATTATTTGCAAAAACCACTACATCATCTGCAAAATCTAAATGACTTAAATACTCTCCATTTACTTTCACTCCTTTAGTTTCCCATTTTAATCCACAATATACTTCTTGCAGCACTGCTGCAAAGAGTTTTGGAGATATGGAGTCACCTTGTCTTACACATTTCTCAATGTTGATTTTTCCAGTATCATTATGTAATCTAATTGTTGCTGTTGCATTTTTATAAATATTCTTTAAAATATGACAATATCCTGGATCTATACCTTGATGATCCAATGCTTTAATCACTGAAGAAATGTGTATAGAATCGAATGCCTTTTCATAATCTACAAATCCAAAACATAATGACAACTCATATTCATTTGTCCTTTCTATGACTTCTCTCAATACCTGGATATGATCTATTGTACTAAAACCACTTTTAAATCCAGCTTGTTCTCTTGGTTGGTGGAAATCCAAAGTTCTCTGTAGACGAGTTGTAATTATCTTGGTAAAAATTTTATATAAAACTGATAAAAGGCTGATAGGTCTGTAATTTCTAATACCTTCTTTATCACCTTTTTTAAATACTAATATTATTACTGCATTCTTCCAATCTTCTGGTACATCTTTATCATTTAGACATTTGGTATATAACTTTGCTAAAATTGTTTCTATTTCTTCACCTGCTTCTTTTAATATATCAATTATAATTCCATCATTTCCTGGAGCCTTTCCTTTCTTCATACACTTAATTGCATGTCTCACTTCTTCATTTAAAATTCTGGGCAATTCGGAAGATGTAATAGATATAGGAGGTACTTGTTCTTTATTACTATATAATTCTTGATAAAAATCTTCTACCAATTTCATGATGTCATCTCTTTTTTTAGTAATAATTCCATCTTTTTTTCTTATTGCAGATATAAATTTCCTACCAATACCAAAATGTTGTTTAACATTTTTGAGACTTTTATTTTCTTCTACAGCTTTCCTTGCTATTTCACAGTTATACTTTCTTATATCATTTTCAACTCTTTTCCGTACCATTTTACAAAATTCGAGATATTCAATTCTTTTTAATACATCATTTTTGTATATCTTCATATTCCTTCTTTTCTTCATAAATTCTCTAGTCTCAGTAGAAATTTTATTAGTCAATTGCTGCTTTTTTCTACCAGCTATGTTTGTTGCAGTTTTTAAAAGTGTATCAGTTATTTTCATATTAATTTCATTCAAATCTGAATCATGTTCAAAATCTCCTAACACTTGAAACCTATTTGTAAGTTCTAATTTAAATTCATTAGAATGTTTCTGAAGATTAGGAATATCAACTGTAAATATTGTTTTTCTCAATAATTTTTGTCTCTCTAGTTTTACATTAACACGTAACTTACACCTTACTAATCGATGATCACTTCCTGTGTTAAATTTATTAAGAACATTACAATCTTGAAATATGTATTTCCTGTTAGTCAAAATATAATCCAATTCTGCTGTACCTTCATTTGGATGCTTCCATGTCCATTTCCTTTTAACATTTTTCTCAAAAAATGAATTCATAATATAAAGTTTTTCTTTTTCTGCAAACTCCACAAGTCTATGTCCTCTCTCATTTCTATTACCATAACCAAAATTACCTACAGCAATTTCATCTTTCATTTGTCTACCAATTCTAGCATTAAAGTCTCCCATAACAATTTTAAAATGTTGTTTACTCTGATCAAAAGCCTTTTGTACATCCATATAAAAATCTTCTACTACTTCATCACTATGAGAACTTGTTGGGGCATAAACCTGAATTATCTGCATTTGGTATCTGCTATTAAGTTGTATAACTAATCTTGCAACTCTGTCCGATATACCATCAATCTCCACAATATTGTTCTTCCACTTTTTATTTATAATGAATCCTACTCCACTTGTATTTCCAATATGTGTGCCTTTATAATAGAGTATATGTCCACTTTTTAAATCAATTGTTTCTTCACCTTTTCTTCTAACTTCACAAAGTCCAATAATGTCCCATTTAATATAAGACAGTTCTTCTTCTAATTCTTGCAATCTTCCTTCACTTGAAAGTGATCTGCAGTTGTAAGTACCTAAATAAAAAGTCGTCATCAAATGGCAGCCTGGGTCCGCAATCAGGGAATTCTTAGCACCCTCCGCCTTCGGCCACCAACTACTGCCTTGGTTGGTCACTTTACAGCCTCCTGGGAATAAGGGCCATGCTTTATTTTTGTCTGTCATAATTGTATATATGTATTGGAAAAATATTTATCATTTACACAAACATTCATTCTGCCTTATCAGGCACTGAGAAGAAAGACCATGGTGTTTCTTTATGTTAAACTCAGAGGTAAAAAGCCAATAAACTCACCACACTGGCTAATGCATGTTGGTGAGCAGCCCATCTATGTTTGTATACTATATGAATAATTACATAGTAGTAACAGCTGCAACGACAAGAATGTATGGAGTGGACATTAGGAATTTGCCCTGCTCGATTCCTTTAAGGCCTCCAAGGGGAATCAAAGGGTCTCCTTTCAGTTAATAGCAAACTCCTTTATGCAGCCGTGAAGAATATATATGTGACATAATGGAAATAAAAGTAAGTTAGGAAGGAAATCAAGTATATGTTAAGAAACATTCAAAGATGAAATATTAGACAAAACAAAAAA